>ML519113.1:41140-51419 GCA_005239535.1 Nicotiana rustica
CCGTGTCCATATAGATTAGTCGCGTCCCGATGGAAAAACATGTACGTATATATAAATTATTCAAATAAACATTCTTTCTTTATTAAACATCTCATGTCCCGGAAACAATTCTGTACAATGCAAATCTCATACTTATGATTTTGTGAGAAATGGCTCAAGAGCCAAGTACAATATACCTCGAACACTTGGGGACTGCCATCAATGATAGGCATATTCGAGTTATCTAAAATCAAAGTCACAATACCTCAAAGAGGAACCCCTCGACCCATAGGCTAAGGCCACCATTCTCGGGGACTAACATTTCCAACAAGTTCGAAACATTATCGGAAAATAAGCCCAAAAGGCATACCCGAAGGCTACGCCCAAAATAACGCGGCTCGGAGACGTCCGAATTCCGCAATAAGCAATAGGCCTTCAAATTCTTTGACAAACTGGTTTAAAAAGGCTACCATTGGCAAATAATCAAAAAAGGGCTTCGATACAATTATCCCTCAAAAAACCAAAAAGGCTTCGATAATATCATCCCTCGAAAAACCTTAAGAGGTATCAAACTATCTTAAAGCAAACATGCTAAGGCAAAAAAGGCAAAGGGGTTTCAATCGACATCGGACACTCAAAAACCCCAATGGGTAAAAAACACATGTTGAGGCATGATTTTTTTTTACTAAGTCTTTAAGCCAAAAGGGGGAAATAATAGCCATCCTTTAGAGGTCGTATCAATCAAATCTAAAGAGCCTAAGGGCCAATACATTTAGAGTTCGAGACCCTATTCTCACTCAATTCAAACCTAAAGGTTCCACTACTCCGAGCTCGAATAAAGTCGACTTGAATATAGCTCGAAGATTCATCATAAAACCTTAAGGGATATGTTAATGTAAGTTCGAAACTTACCTATTGCTTGATAAAAAACCTAAGAGTTTGTTTTATTCTAAGGTCAAAATTTACTCGAACTTAGTTATAAAAAAATGCAGTTATCACTTCGATCAAGCTATCTGAGATAAAATCTCAAACATATTATTGAGCTTAGGGACTTACCCTCGCTTAACTAAAAAACCTAAGGGTTTAGTCTACTCTGAATTCGAGCTAATACTCACTCTATTAGTAAAGTTAAAACAGCAAAATATTTTCACAAGGAAAAGGCATAGAACATATTTGAACATAAGATTATGAAGGCATTCAGAAAGAAGTTTTCTTTTATATATCGAAGGATATGTACAAGAGACCGATCGAGGTCAGACAAAAAGAAAAGAAAAAAAAAGCTAGGTCCTAACTACGGTCGGGGCCGACCTTTCCTTTCGGGAGCATCTTCTCCTTCAAGCCCCTCATCGCATCCGGCTTGGCTGCTTTTTTCATCATCATCTTCATCATCATATTCATCATCGGAGGAGGCAAGTTGCCTGGCTTCAGCTTCGAGCACTTTGGCTTGGGCTATCTCCTCGGAAAGGTCAAAACTTCGAGCATGAATTTCCTCGAGGGTTTCCCTACAAAATTGACATTTTGCCAAGTCGATATTCCATTGCTCCTGATCGGAAGCCTCCATTAGCTGTGTTTGAGCAACCTCAGCATCGACCCGATACATGGCAATGGACTTGTTTTCCATTACCTTTGTCTTCTCAATCTCCGCTTTGGCCTCAGCAAGCCCGACTTCAAGATCCTCGATCCTCTTGGCATGTGCCGAGCTTTTCTCTTTAATGCCCCAAAGTTGAACCTCGACCGATGACAGTTTGGCCGAGGTAGTCTCATTTTCCGTAGCCAGGCGGTCCATACTCTCCTTCCACCGATCATAATCGACTTTGACCTGATCGAACTCTCCGCGAAGCAGATCGATCCTTTCCACTTTCTGTTGCAGCGGAGATAGTGACGTATTAGCCTTCACAGTTGGGTTGAGTCCATACTATATTAAAAGGATGGTTACCTGTTTATCCAGTTCGGCCTCCTCTTCACGAGCCTTGTCCATATCCGCTTGAAGGTCCTTTATGGCTTCGTCATTTTGGCTACAAAGTAGCTTTAGAGCGTTCCTCTCTTCCGAGACCTTCTGGAGTTCGGTCTCACACTGGCTAAGGTCGGCTCGAAACTTAGCGGAGTCCTATACAAGAAAGAAAATACGAGTCAGATTTGGAGAAAAAAGAGTAAATAAAAGAATTGCAGTAACTGATACTCACCCGAGAAGGGATACTTTGGGCCTTTTCCAAAAGAATCGAAGCATCACTGATTTCATAAGCATCATCGACCCCAATAAAGCAATCCCTAAAGGGATCACCTACACTAGAGCCTCCGCCAATATCGAGGGTCTTCAACTCCCTAGCCTCCCTTAGTGCCTCTTTAGAAAAGGTTGGGAGTGAAGGCAATTGACCTAATGTCATGGCCCCGAGCAAGTCTCTCGGGGCACTCTGGTCGATCTTTGGTGTCTCGAAACAGGCCCCGTCCGGTGTAGTTGCAGTTGGTCGAGAAATGATCTCGACCTCTAGAGATTTGGGATACACACCCGAATTATTTTTTGAAGCCTCCTCGGCATGAGGCTTAGTTGCAGCAGCCGCCGTAGGCTTGGAAGATTTGGCGACTTCGACGGCTTTCCTTGGTCGGACCGTCAGCGCCGAGGCATCTTCCTCTTCTTCGTCTCTTAACTTTTGGAATGAGTCCACCGTGAGAGCGATTGTTTTCCTCCTCACCCTTCGAGGCTTGGGCTTGGGGTCCTCGGAATGCGAGGCTCCCTTCCTATTCTTGTCTTTTTCCAGCTTCGGAGCTGGGGAATTGGTTTCTCCCCTGCCACTTGAGGGCCTCAAATTGGCATCCTTGATCAGGCCTGCGTGAATGAAAATTAGTGACGAACAAAATACAAAATTATCTCATAAATGTGAGAAAGGAGATCCTTACAATGGTTCTCGGCCTCCGATCTGTCCTTTGCCAAATCACCACATGCGCGTTCGGCGTGAGTGAAAGTTGAAGCTAGTTTCCGAACACAATCTTTGAGGTTTGGAACCGCTTGAGGCATTCAAGTTATAGCTGCGTGTCGAAAAGAAAAATTTGGCGAAATCGAAGAAAGAACGAAGAACAAAATAAAAAAAAATCACTTACGATCGAGGTTCCACTCCTCAGGGAATGACATCTTTTCCTCCGGGATAATGTCACGGGTCCTCACCCGTACAAAACGGCTCATCTAGCCCCAATCCTTATCCTCCTCAATGCTCGAGAATAGTGACTTCATTGCCCGGCGTTGAAGCCTGATCAATCCTCGATAGATTCGAGACCGGTACAACCTCATGAGGTGATTTAGAGTGAACTCTAGACCCTTGTCCTTGCTAGAAAAGAAGCGCAACATGATCACTATGCGCCAAAGAGGGGGGTGGATTTGGATAAGGGTGACCTGATATCTCTCGCACAAGTCAAGGATCAATGGGTTGAGGGGACCCAATGTGAAGGGGTAAGTGTAAACACTTAGGAACCCCTCCACATAAGTAGCGATGCTCTCTTCGAGAGCAGGAATTTGCACCACTACCGCGGGACCCCAGTTACAGTCCCTCTTCATGGAATTGATGTGGCTCTTCGTTATCGAGAACATGTACATCGACACATGCTCGCATCGGCCCGGGACTAATGAGGGGTTTTCGATCTTGAAGTCAGATTTTAAAGTACACAGGCCGGGAACGTACTCGTGAGGAAATGACTCCGTCGGCGCCTTGTTGTCGGACGACCGGGAAGAGGAGGGGGAGGCTTTCTCCTTCTGAGGTACAGTCTTTGAGGTTTTCTCCATTGATGCCAGTGAAGAAGGGCGAAGGAAGATGTGAAACGGGTGGTTCCAGTGATAACAACGGTGACTTAACAAGCGGCGATAGAGAGGAGAAGAGAAGGGTTAGAAGACTTAGAGACTTGATCAAAGCAAGAGTAAAGTTTGATTCAATGGAGGAGATGGTATTTATAGGCTCATGACGATGGTTTGGTGGCACTAGTGGCCGACCACTATCTAAAAAGCATTAATGATTTGGAGAAATGGACCGATGGGACGTTTCGGTCACATCCGTCATTTACGTCATGAGGATGACATCATGATCGAGGTGTCAGAGAATCGAGGATCAAATCATTTCTTATCGTTCTAATCTAAGAAAGGGGACTATCTGTATACGCTTGAAATCGGGTATGTCTGATTTCATAGGCACCAGGAACCACCTCGAGAGTAGCTCGAAATGGACATGTCTCGAGCTCGATGGCAGAGTATGGAACGTGAAGATCGAAGTGCTCGCTGAAGATCGAGACCAAGCATGACTGACTTCGAGTAAGGCATAATAACGGAATGGCGAGATATTAGCAACCGACCGAAGATCTCGGCGGAAATCCCGGAACAAATCGAATCAAGCGGTTATTGACACCAATCATGGGATTTACGTTCGTTATTAGAAATGTGTCTTATTTAGGATTCCACTACTATATAAAGAGGTACCCCATTCATTTGTAATAGACGATCATTCACCGATAAAAAATATTATGATGCACTATTTATCTTACTGTTCATTACTTTTATTCACGGTTCTTATTATCCAACCTCGAGGCCATTTCGAATTGAGGTCGATACACTGCTATAATTCTGGTTTGATTTATTTTGTTGCCCAATTTATTCACATAGTTCATTATTTATCAATTAGTATTAGATTAGATCACCAATCCTTAAAACCACAATATAAATTTAATTGTTACTCAAATTTTATGGTAAACAAGGTCATTACGAGGTTGCACAACTCATAGGATGTATACATTATAGATACTGAGATATTATCTGAAGTTTTACCTGGGGATATAAAAAATTCTATGATAATAGTTATTTTTCAATTACATGGCTGAAAAGTGGACAATAAACGCTATTTCTATGATATACTCATTGTTTCAGGAGAAATTAAAAAATAGCCAGATTTATACGTAGTAATTAAAAAATAGCCACAGTTTCAAAATTAATCAAAATTTAGCCACTTTTCATGTAAAGATAAATTTTAATGAAACACTGTTCAAAATACGAAAAATATTCCAGCATAATATATTGGAATTCCAGTATAATATATTGGAACTTCAGTATATTATACTGAAAGTTCTTACAGGGGTGCTCCAATCTCCAGTATATTATGCAGGAACTTTCCGCGTGTTGGAGTTCCAGCATAAATATGTCGGAAGTTCATACACATGTGCACCGATCTCCAGTATATTATGCTGGACCGGAGCGTGTTGCAGCATAATATCGGCTATTTTTCAATGACTTTGCAAATTCTGACTATTTTATAATTACCAGTCTGATAACTGGCTAGCCCGTGCTATTTTTACCTTTGTTTGTACATTTGTAGTCTCGTAGGCCCATACTTTGGAATAAGTGTATGTTTACAAAGGGAGGCCCTATATATTTCTCGTCCCATCAAATTGGATTCTAATGCAGTAATGGAGCAGGCGACATACGAATGTACTGCAAAATAATGACCTGGACTTGATCAGAATACTACAGAGATCCTGCTTACCGGGCCAGAAAAATATCAAACCTCCAGTTTACCTTGTTATGGCCCATCATACATCTTATCTAAAGTTGGGTCTGTTGCATAACAAACTGTCCTTATTCTTATTTCAGTGGCACAAAATCAAGAAAGTTGTTTACTTAAATAGCTTATGTAAGCAGCAATCGTGAAGCCTGATTGTATACAGTATACACAATCTATCAATATATTACCCTTTCTATACTTTACTTCCCTGTTTCTTGAATTGAACCATCAAACTCTAGCTTACGATTTCCGTGATATGACAGCATCCACTGAACAATAACATGCAATATAACCTATTGCACAAGGTACTATTATTCAGGTTGCTTTAGTTCTCCAAACCTTATTTTAAAGCTTCCCCCTTCTGACTTTGGCGGCATATAAAATCAGAAATAAACTGAGCACTGAATAATTTTCCGTCCAACATTATAACATACAAGGTTACATGTGTTTAACCAAAAAGAAGTTGGGACCTTTTTGTTAAGCTAATTAAACAAGAAGACAGAGGGTAATTCTAGTTAAGGATAATTAATTCCAGATCTGAGATGAATAACATGAATAGAAAAATATAGTTGAGTATAAATGCTGACAGTGATTATGGCCAGATTTAATAATATGAAAAAAGGCTATGCATTAAGTAATATTAAATGGCAATAAAATGTAAATAAAGGAAAAGATTCACCCAATGAGTGAGACAGATCCTCTTTCATTTGATAAAGAAGAATGATAGACAAATACAAGAATCTTAGGACCATTTTCGGATATGATGGAGGGTATGGGATAACAGATAATCTCCTCTCTATAGAGATATGTCTGTATATTTTCCAGAGATAGAGTTCTCTCCCCCCCCCCCCCCCCCCCCTCCCCCTTCTTCAGAGAAGTCGTCTCCCCCTTATCAGGGATATCCCTAGAAACCCCTTAGAAAGTACAATTTATAGGGAATATTCAGTAGAATATTCCCTTCGAAGATTCAAAAGCAAAACTAGCTGTTACACCCATCTGTACTGCTCGACCTCGGCCTTGTTGACGATCACTGATCGACCTCGACCTTATTGATCATTGCTCGACCTCAGCCTTATTGATCACTGCTCGACCTCGGCCTTGTTGACCATCACTGCTCGACCTCGGCCTTATTGATCACTGCTCAGCCTCGGCCTTATTGATCACTACTCGAACTCGGCCAGACAACTCAATTTGATTCGCATGTTACTCATGACAGTTGTCTCCGCATGCCGAATTTCTCTAATTAGATTTTGACCCATACAGTTAGTCCCTCCGCTTATCGAGGTCGTCTTTTGGCCGAGCTCGGTGGGCGGACTTCATTAATCGTAGTTCGATAAATTCGGATGGGGATGTCGAATAGTGAGGATCGCGGCTGAGGGTGTCGATCTTCGGGTCCAAGTGGTATCCCTGCGGGCTGAATTTGAGCAGAGTTCAACCAGAGCCAATGACTCGTGATGAGTTTATCTAGAAGGCGGTAGGATTGGAGAAGGCCAACGAGGCCAGGATGGCATCTTTGGCAAGGAGGGCGACATTGGAGGAGGTCATCTGCGTCCTTAGATCTGGATGGGCGATTTGGTCCTTGTAAGATGCCTTATTAGGTATCCCCTTTGATTTGGAATGCTACCCTTGCTGCTTATTTCTGATTCTATTTTCAGACGAGGTCAAATGTTAATTCAGGCGAGGAGGCCGAATGCTAATTCGGGCGGGGAGGCCGAATGTAGATTCAGGTGAGGAGGCCGAATGTTAGGTAGGGTGATGATAGGATATAATTGCGTATTTTAGTCGCTTATTACACTCTAATTTACTGTACTTTAATTGAATTTGAGCTTTAGTCGCTAGTGTTTTGCACTAACTGTGTGTTTTATGCCTTGTAGGAGTGATTCCGAGCTATATAGATATTATGGAATGAATTCAAGTGATTTGGAGCTTTGAAGTCTGAGTAAAAGCCCAAGGAATTAAGCCGTGACCGTGTTTAGGGGTCAAATTTGATAGTTAAGAACAAACGAAGACTCGAGTAGGCATATTGCGCACTGTATAGTAAAATAGACATAACTCTTTTCTCCAGACTCCATTCGGTCTATATAATATATGGTTGAAAATATAACTCAAAGGGATACACCTTTCATGTTTTACGTTTTTCCAAATTCCAAACGGAACAGGGTGAAAAATGCACAAAACAGTGTACTCGGAGAATTCTTCTACAAGTTTTTCCTTCCTCTTCCTATTTTTCATCGTTGGTTATGAATTTTAGTATTGTAGTTTTACGTACTATTATGAATAACTAATTTTTTTATCTAGGGTTTTTATGGAACCTCTTGTAGGATAAATTCTTATTATGTTTTTATATAATTGAGCCATTGGATTTGTCTACTTGTTCAACTACGTGTTTATTGTTGTTGATTGAATGACCATCGATTGACTGTACCTATTTATTATGTGTTGCTTGATAAAGGATACATATTTAGGTGGTTTTTGAACAACTTCACTCCTAACGTATGTGAGAAATCAATACAGCGGGTTTAAAGGTAAGTTTAGAAATGACAAAGCCTTGACGTGGTTATAATGAGCAGTTAGATAAAGTCAACTAGCGTAGTTCTAGAGAATATGTCTAGTAAATTGTTCTACTTGCTCGAGAGAGAATTACGGCACCTAAAGTGCTCACGATCAGTAGAGAATACATAGGCGAAATTATAGAAGACATAGCGGGAAGGTTTCCGACAATTGGGGAAACCATAACTCTAGACCTCCTAAACTTAATCTCCAACTCTTAGTATCTTTAGTTGTTAATTTACTGCTTCAGTTTCTTAGTTAATTAGTTAGATATAAGAATCTTAATCTTTGTAACTTAGAAATTTATTCGAGCTTGCCTTCTTAGCGATATTGAACATATACAGCGAAACCTTAGTTCTCTGTGGGATCGACTACGAACTTTTAGACCGGATTATATTTGCAGCGAACGCTTATCCTTTTTAGGACTAGAGTTGGGCGTGATCATTGGGCGAGGCCGAATTTCAATTCGGGCGAGGAGGCCGAATGTTAGGTTGGTCAAGGCCGAATGTCGATTTGGGCGAGGAGGGCGAATGTCAAATCGCGCGAGGAGGCCGAATGTTAAGTCAGGATGGGAGACCCAATACAGATTCGGGCGAGGAGGTCGAATTACAATTCAGGCGGGGAGGCCGAATGTAGATTCCGGCGAGGAGGCCGAATGTCAATTCAGACGAGGAGGCCGAATGTTGATTCGGGCGAGGAGGTCGAATGTTGATTCGGGCGAGGAGGCTGAATGTAAAATCCGGCGAGGAGGACAAATCTTAAGTCGGGCAGGGAGACCGAATGCAGATTCAGGCGAGGAGGCCGAATGTTCGGGTGAGGCCAAATGTTAATTCGATCAAAGAGGCCGAATGTCAATTTGGGAGGGGAGACCAAATGCAGATTCGGGCGAGGAGGCCGAATGTTTAGTCGGGCGAGGCCGAATGTTGATTCGGACGAGGAGGTCGAATGTCGATTAGGACGAGGACGCCGAATGTTAATTCGTTTAATTAATGCAGCGTCGCTTTGGCTAAAATGCGGGTGAGCTTCATGCAGTCATGATTTGCCTACATATATCGAAGAGATTTACATGTTTTCTAGGATGGCGATCCAGTCCTAGTCTATATGGACTTTTGGCATCTTGGGATTTGCTTTGATGGCGATCGTTTCCTGTTCGTGTATCATGGAGAATGCTCCTGCTTCAATTCCTCTTAGAGAAATAGTCAGTTAAAACCAAATAAAATCGTTCGTTACCTCGATTCTATCGGTCGACGAGTGGAGGGGAGTGACCACGTTCCCTTCTCCGGTTGTGCTTTTAGTGGCCGTTACCAATTTGGCTAGGCCATACGCTTTGATATTCTGTGCTCGAGGGATTTTGTCGATCTGGCATTCATCGAAATCGGGTGACAGCTTGCAGATCTCGGCATGGTATTTTTGCAGTCTTTGTTCCTTGATTTGGAAAGTCCATCTGACTTGATTGACAACGAGCTGAGGGTCGCACCGTAGAACGACTTGTTCTGCTCCGTACTCGAGCTAGCTTTAGACTTGCAATTACGACCTCATGCTCGACTTCGTTGTTAGTCAATCATGGTATTTCATAGTTACAAAATAGCAAACAAAGAATAAGGAACACGCAGGCAATGGAGATATAATGTCCGGCATGTTGAATCAAATGCTCCGCCATGAGGTATGTAACTTTTCCAATCCCCCCTAAGCAAATTTCTTATATAGGAGTCTTGTCATCCCGTACGAGTGGGTCTGTGGATTGTCCCGCCACTCTTTGTCTAAATTTGTGGTAACTAGAAATTAGAATACATGGATCTTCTATTTGAATCTTAAAATTCTTCCATGCTCATTTATGAACACCTTAGTTTTCCCTCGTTTTTCTAAGGATAAACCCTATATGATGTCATCAAAGCTTTACTTTCCTTTCTTTTGATGATATATACGTTAAATGTCACAGGCATAACTCCCCTAATGTCGGGCAGATATGTTTATCATGGGTTCGGAACCTAATTATTGTCTTTTTGGACGAAAGTTACCTTAATGAGTGTAAAAAAGAAGAAGTTACTTTTCTATATATAACGCCGAAATTCTCCGCGCTATACCTTAACGGTACCTTTTGCCGTTAAGGTATAGCGCAGTAAAACGATTTGACTATATAGCGCATATAATTAGCGCGCTATACCCCTTATTTTATCCCTCCCCAATTTTTTAATTTCTCCCTTTCGAGTTCTAGCCCC
>ML519115.1:0-32134 GCA_005239535.1 Nicotiana rustica
GTGATGATATTACAAATGAGTATACTAATATAGTGATATAATAAAATGTAGTAATAATTAAAGACTTGTCCCATCTTGCCCAAGATTACAACTTCTTCAATTTGTAATTCTTTTACATCTTCGTCCCATCTCTTCAAAATTACAAATGAGTATACTAATATAGTGAGATAATAAAATGTAGTAATAATTAAAGTCTTGTCCCATCTTGCCCAAGATTGCAACTTCTTCAATTTGTAATTCCTTTTCATCTTCATCCCATCTCTTCAAAATGTTTTCAAAGTTCATGACTTCTTTTTTGAACGAGTGGATCTCGTAGATGTGGTTGGAACAACTTGTTTTTGCTTGGCAACTCTCATAGGAAGTCGCCTAATATTTGTTTCCTCATTCACCCTGATATCTCAACTCCTCTTCCTTGTGTGTGTCTTTTTGCTTTGTCCGCTATGCATTGATGATAAATCACCTTTCCTTGCTGCCTCTGCCCTGCACTGTTGCATCATTGCATCGTCCTCACCTTCTTCATAAAAATCTCTCCCCGATATCACAGGATTTGGCATGTCTTGAAACAGATCTTGGGCCACCAGTGCTCCATGATCTTGAGCCACCAGTGCGCCATCTTTGTTATTAATCAACACTGCCTTTTTTGTAGTAACTCTATGTCTTTCACCTTATTCTTGCTCTCAGTCACACGACCAGTACTAAAAATAGTATTATTTAACGAGTTTGCAGGCTTGGATCTTACCATCGCGTCTAACAGTTTTCTTTCCTCCAGGCTGATAACTGGAGTGTTTGAGTTGTACTGTTGCTGTCCGTCTTTTGTAGCTGAGTTAACTGATTTTGGCTTGGTTACCATTTGCTGCTGCTTTCCAGTAATAAATGTTGTTGCTTCATGCTGATCACTCAAGTTGATAGCTGGGGTGTTAGAGATGAGCTGTTGCTGCCCAGAATTTTTTTCTACTGCCTTTGCCATCGAAGTATCAGCTGCTGCGATCATTTCAATCTGTTGCTGCCTAGATTTAGGAATAAAATCTGGTGCTTTTGCATTTAATTTGCTTCCTAATTTTAACTTTGAAGAGCTGCCAATTTTTGGCAAAGGTGAGCCAATTGAAAGCATCTCCTCATCTCCACTACATCGCTCACCTTCATCAGTCGAATCCCCCGCAATTTCAGCACCCCAGTCTTCTTCATCATCATCCTCACTTTGGCCAACCCAAAGTTTGGATTTAATTACCATCTTCCTCATGTTGGCTTGTATAATTTCGTCGTTGTTTCCTGTGGACAATATTAACTGCCCAGACTCGCCTCCATACTCGCCAAACGACTCCATTGATTGTGAAGGAATTTCAAACACGGAGGTGTTCAAAGTGGCTAATGGTTGTTTAACCATAGTGGTATGCACTGCCATTGCATTCTGAGCGTCCTTGATAATCTTTTTGATGTGAGGACTGGAAAAATGCAGCTTGGGGGGGTTGGACATAGGTACACGGACAGCAACCATCCCGTCCTCGTCATTCACATTAGCAAGAGCAGCAAACAGATTTGTACTACTTCAGGCACATGTACTGTCTCTTGAGCCATCCTGCTGCATTTTGTTATTTTTAGGAATGCCTTTTTTACTGGACACAATTGTCCAGTCTTCTGCCCTTATCTCGGCAATACTATCTCCCTCAACAGTTTCATTTGGTAAATTTTGCTTGAGATTACCAGCAGTTCCAGCCCTCAAAAATGCTGCTTCAGCACCAGCAGTACCATGATCAGTTACCAAATTTTGGGGCTGCTTAACATCCTTGATCACACCAGTTGCATTCACAACATTAGTAGTCCCCAAACTTGCATCCACAACAGCAGTTTCTTCAGCCGGATTTGCACCAGATTTCCCTGGATCAAGCACCTGTCCAGTTCTTCTTTCCACGTCTATATCTTGCACAACAGTAGTTATGGTAGGTTTCAAAATCCCAAGAGGAGCTTGCTCAATTCCAGCTGAACCTTGAGGAAGTTTAGCCTCTACACTTGCTGCTTTTGAACCTGTATTAGCTGCACACTCCAAAGCCACACCACCTGCCTGTTCTTTCACTTTATCAGCCACAACAGAGGATTTCGAACCTGTAATTTAGCACCTGGTTGTTCATGAAACTTCACTCGATCATTGCCAATTTGAATCCCAGATGCCCCGGTGACATGTTGAACCACATCAAGCTTGTTTGGATTAACAGCTCGATCAGCAGCATGATCTTTTGCATTCACACGACACCATTAGGAGTAGAAGAAATAACAGCAGCCTTCTTCTTTTCACGCACCTTACTTCCATCACCAACAGTGTTCTCCACACCTGTTGCTACCCTATTATTTTCCATCTGATCAGCTATTTTTTGTAATCTCTTCTCCTCCAAAAAACTCCTTAGGTCACCTTGGAATTTAACTGCATCCTCCAACGCACCCTCATGTTGTATATCGTCTTTCCCCCTATTCGTTTTAATCAATGAGCGACAATCTTCAACAGCATGTCCTTGACGTTTGCACACATTACAATATGATGGAAGATTATCAAATACAAACTCCTGTATATGCTCCATAACCTTACCAGATTGCTCGTCGATAAATTGTAACTTCATATTCTTGGGATGCTTGTCAAGGAGATCAAGAACTACCTTAACTCTAGCTGTGCTAGGTCTTGTCCTTGCTTGTGTGGCCTTGTCTATGGAAATTGGTTTTCCCACAGCTGATGCGATTGACAGTAAAGGCTTCTTGGCGAACAGGTTCGTCCGCAAATCTGGAAACGACACCCATGCCATTGTTTTTGACGTCTCCACCTAGAATTGTAGTCTTGAGTCCATGGGAATGTACGATATTGATGTTGTTGTCCTTTGTACTGTAAATAACCAACCTGCTTCGAAAGAACTGTTACAAAATCGTCATAAACATCACAACGAATCAACAATTGTCGAAACACGAGCAAGCCGATCAAGCAGCGACCTTTAATCCCAAACTGTGTTGGAATTAAATTTCGTAGTATTGGAAAATCTGGCGCACCATATGAGAGCTTCATCACCACAGCTTGGTGAAGACCTTCTTCAACTGCATATTCCTCCAGTTCCTTAAACGAAAATTGCATCATAAGCTATCCATGAACATGTTGGACAGGTTTAAGGATTGTTTTGGTTACTGGTTGTGATTTTGACGTGAGTAATGAAGCATATGTATTCGTTTTAGGGCTGGGATCCGTCTCTCCCACAGCTTGAAGCTGGGGAGAGGCCTGCACGTCCATGGAAGCCCTTAGTTCTCCATGTCGCCCAAGACAGAGAGGAGAGAGGAGAGAGCGTTTTTTCTTAATGCCCCCTTAAGTTCTATGTTGATGACTCTGTTTTACGGTCCGCGAAACACAGAAATACGGGTAAGGAATTTTGTTAACTCGGGAGAAGGTGTGAGGCACTCCCGAATTGCGTGATTTTAGTACGGTCGCTCAACTATTAATAATTGGCCTAATTATCGGATTTAATACATATTTAAGACCTATTGTACATTTTACTTTTTAGCCGCTTTTAATTATTTAGTACGCATCGCAAATCACGTCGCGTGGAACACACTCGTAATTCACAACGTGTTTATCTTAAATATTTGGAGTTGGGCATCGAGTCACGTCGGCGTGCACTCGAATTTTGGAGTTACGTATCTATGACTTAACATAGAAATCGCGGTGTCGCACACTTATTATTTTTGTACACATCGCAAATCATGCCACGGGAACTGTACCCACAATCTACAATATGTTTATTTTAATTATTTGAAGTTGGGAGATCGAGTCACGCCAGCGTGCACTCGTATTTTGGAGTTACGTATCTATGACTATGCCACGGGAGCCGTACCCAAAGTCACGATAATTTATTTATTGATCTCGCCTAAAAAACTAACGCATTTGAATCATTTTTCTAAGAGCTTTACGCCCCACGGTTCTGTTCGCATGAGACTAATTTGTGCATGTGTGCCTATAAACATTCATGAATCTTCTACCTATTTTCACACTATTACATCTGGTTAAGCATTAGATTTCTTTTTATGCTTGCCAACCTTCTCTTTGCAGGGCCATCCATATTTTCTGAATCTTGGGATTGCTTTATGAACAAATTTCTAAGTAAAACTTGTAAAATACTCCTAGTAACTGGAAAATGGACTGTAAATTTAATAAAAGCAGATAAAGCTAGATTACTAGTTTAGACAAGGCCAAGTAGATAAAGCCAAATTGTGCTTATAAATCTGTCAAACATTATAACGCCTAATCGTATACTAATTTCTGAAACACTCAAACCATTTTCCTAATATTCATGAAACTAAACACTCAAACCATTGAAGGGGGATCAAATAAATAGATTAGCAAAATTTCCAGAAACTAAGGACAAAACAAATGAAAGATTATAATATTCATGACCACCCAATTTTCCTAATCTTTCAATGTACTAGCTACTAAGGATCATATATAATCTACTACAAAGTTTAATAGTAAAACAGTATAACTTAAACGAGAACAAACAAAAGAAAAAGAAACAGAAAAGAAAAATATACAAAAACGAAGAAACAGTGGTTTATACAAAGTTTTACAAAGTTCAATTACAAAACGAAGGCCAAAATATACTACTTAAAAAAAAAACGAGACATGTTGTTTCAACTTAACAAACAATCCAACGTTCAAACACAGTATATAAGATTAAGATTTCGATCCCGTCTTAACATGGCTCTTTCGATACTTGATGTGTGGCTATAATTCATGGTTTAACGCATTATGTGCCTTGCATTTTATGTGCTTTAATGGTAAAAATATACCTCGTTTGAGCATAATGAAGTTTATTTCATGTGTAGGTGAATTGGAGATGGAAGCCGAGCTAAATGGATGCATAAACCTCAAAAATGCGCTCAAGAATCAAAAGGAGAGACCAAGCTTTAGCCTGACGTTTTCCATCTAAAGCCAGGCTGACCCTGGCCTTAGTCATGTGTTTTCCATCTAAAGCCAGGCTGACCCTGGCCTTAGCCATGTGTTTTCCATCTAAAGCCAGGATGACCCTGGCCTTAGCCAGGCGTTTTCCATCTAAAGACAGGCTGACCCAGGCGTTTTCCAAGCATTTTCCATATAAAGCCAGGCTGACCCTGGCGTTTTCTAGGCGTTTTCCATGTAACGCCAGGCCCAAGTTCAGGCCCAATCCGAGTTTTAAAGGCTTTAAGTGTTTCCCGGTTTTACTAGAAGTAACCTACACGTTTAGGGATTTTTCCAAAACATATAAATAGACCCAAAAACACAACTTTGAAGGACGTTTGCCATTGGAGACAAGAGGAGATCGTGGAACACTGCTCAGAAGATCAAAACATTGATTTTTACATCATTTATTCCTTACTCTGTAATTTAATTATGCAAGTTATTTTGGATTTGATTACTACGATCATGAGTAGCTAATTTATTTAGTCTAAGATTTTGGTGGAACCCGTTGAGGATGAACTTATTGTTATATTAATATAGTTTGCTTGATTTTCAATCTCTATTTGTTCAACTACGTTCTTGTTGTAGTTGATTGAAGGGCCCTCAATTAGCTGTTCCTATTTAGTGTGTATCTACTCGAGAGAGAGTGCATATTTAGGTAATTGTTGAACAACATCACTCCCAGAGTATAGGAGAGATCCATAACCGAGGGTTTAAAGGTTGGATTAGAGATAACGATACCTTGTGTGCAATTTAAAGTGAACTATAATACAAGTTAGCTAGCGTAGCTCGAGAGAGTGTGTCTAGTAGATTATCATAATTACTCGAGAGAGATTTATGATATCCTGAGTGTTCATGATTGATAGAGATAATTAGGCCAAACTATATGAAATATACAAGAAGAGATTCCATCAACGGAGGAAACCATAACCTTAGATCTTTATCGCATCTGCTTACACCTCAATATTAGTTGTCTTTTAGTTTATTTAATTTCATTCAGCTGTAGTAGTAAAAATACCGAAAAGTGATATTCATAACCTTTGGGAAATTGATTATTGAGAATCGAGTAGTCTAACAACAATAATTGATAGGTTAATTCCCTGTGGGATTCGACTCTGAGCTAAATACTCAGATTATATTTGCAACACCCGCTTAGTCTTTTTATAAGACACAGTTGAGCGTGATCAAAGTTTGGCGCCGTTGCCTGGGAATTAATGGTATTATCAGTTATAGTTGAAAGAAAATACAATTTTTTTTAAGTGTAGTCTATTTTCTTCAATTTCATTCAAATATTGAATTTTAACGTTTGCTGACTTGGTTGTACATGTGCATGCCTAGAAAATCATCGATAACTGGTGAAGTATTTGAAGCATTACCAAACCCCGAGAAAGTTTTCAAGGCCTTGAACAAGGCCAACCGGAAAAGCAAGCAACAACTTCCAATTGAACAAATTGAAACAGACATGGCAGATGTCAATGACAGGAATAACAACAACAATGGGGAAAAGACGTGGTTGACCCAGCTGCACAGTTGGAGGCGCATGTGGTGCCTATTGTACAAGAGGCGCCTTTATATGACTGGGCACAACCCACAACGGAGAATTTGGCCACCACGATTATAGTCCTTCAGATAGAGGCGGAGTCCTTTCAGATCACAAATAATATGTTGCACTTGTTGCATAATAAGGGGCTATTTTTGGGGTCATACATTGAGGATCCCCAACAGCATCGGAAGAACTTCTTGTCGATTTGCAAAACTCAGGGGCAATCAAACATCACTCTGGAAGCAATAAGACTGTTGTTGTTTCCGTTCTCAGTGAAAGGAGTAGCCCAGACTTGGCTAAACTCGCTCCCCATCAATTCTATTACTACATGGGAGGAGTTGGTTAAGCATTTTGTGAACAAATTCCATCCACCGAACAAGACAGCGCAACAAATTGATGAGATCTTAAGCTTCAGACAGAAGCCTATAGAGACACTGCAAGAAACTTGGGAACGGTTTAAAGGGATGCTGGTTATTTGTCCTCACCACGGTATTCTAGAATAGATGTTGGGACAAATGATTTTATATGGGTTTGGCCGATGGTGTGAAGGGTAATGTTGATGCTTCAGCTGGTGGGGCATTCCTGAGTAAAACATGGAGAGAAAGCCAGATCTTACTTGATAAAATGGCATAGAATTCAGGGTGGACAACTAGCGGTGCACCTATTACCCCAGTGGTTCACTCAGTGCCATTAGATTTGTCCAACACTATTGCTGAAAACATGGCTACTTTGTTGATACAGATGAGCATACTCACGAAAAAGGTAGAGGAGTCGAGACAAAAACAACAAGTACATATTGTGGATACTACCAATGGGGGCTTATGCACATCTTGCATTAGTCAACCACTTGGTAATCAGTGGAATGCTGAATGTGATCATCCTCACTACCCGGAAAATATGAATTACGTGTCAAACTATGGAGGCCAGAGACAGGGTGGACAGAATTGGGGTCAGCAAGCTCAGCCGTACAAGCCACCTCATCAGTAGCATAACAGTGGAAATATGTTTGCTATGAGACCTCATGGTAACGTGGCGCCTTACGAAAGGCCACAAGAATTTAATAATCAAAATCAGCACCAGAAATATCACCCCCTCAGCAATAACATGGGGGAGACAAGAAGATGGGTTCTCCATACTTGAAGCAATGATGCAACAAGTTATTGGGTCAACTGAAAAAATCAGTGAGAGAGTAGATGCACACGAATCAACTATTAAAAATATTGAAGTGCAGATGGGCCAGATCTCAATGTCTTTGAATAATCGTCCTCTTGGGACTTTGCCTGCAGACACTCAGGTAAATCCTAAGGATTAGGGTCCAAAGCAGCTGATGGTTGTGAGTCCACGCAATGACATGGACTTAGACTTGGAGTAGGAGAGATCTCGTGAAAGCAGACAGGCTGAGACACTGATACCAGTGCTGATTGAACTTGATGATTCAACAAACCTGACCAAGGTGACAGTGCAACCTACTGAAGGAGAACCCAGCGTGCAGATTGAGGCTGAAAAAAAAGTGGAGATATCCCAGGAGCCGGTAGTTGAGGTGGTGGCTGAGAAAGAAAAATCCCAAATCACTGGGAAAAAGAGACCGCCAGCACCATTCCCACAGAGGCTTGCCAAGTACCAGAAAGATGAACAATATAAAAAGTTCTTGGATATGCTGAAACAGATACAAGTGAACATTCCTTTAATTGATGCTCTGAAGGAGATGCCTGGCTATGCGAAGATGATGAAGGACTTTATGTCCCGAAAATTAGATTTCCAAGACTTGGCAACTATGACTCTTACTCAGACTTGCAGTGTTGTAGTGACACGACCAATTGCAGAGAAGCTGTCTGATTCAGGGAGTTTCACAATTCCCTGCACCATTGGGAATTTTGCCTTTACCAAGGCACTCTATGATTTAGGGGCCAACACTAATCTTATGCCATTGTCCATCTACAATAGGTTGGGGATTGGCAGAGCTAGACCGACATCTATGTTGTTGCAGCTGGCAGACAGGACGGTAAAAAGACCGTCAGACATTCTTGATGATGTATTGGTGTAGGTAGGGAAGTTTTTATTCCCTGCAAATTTTGTGATACTGGATTACAGAGTGGATGAAGAGATTCCCATAATTTTGGGAAGGCCATACTTGGCCACAGGGCGAGCTCTCACTGATTGTGAAACTGGGGAGCTCAAGATGAGGTTGAACGACGAGGAAATCACATTCAACGTGCAAAAATCCATGAGGCGACCAAGTGAATTCGCCAATTGTTCTCTTATTGATGTCGTAGATGTGATACTGGAGGAAGATGATGAGTCCTTGACTATTGAGGACCCCCTCGCTGCTTGTTTGATGAATTTGGGTGAGGTAAATGGGGAGGAATTGGCAGAATGGGTGTTAGCTCTTGAAGGAAAAGGTGTTTGGCAGAGATCACTCGAATTTGAGCACCTACACTTAGAAAAGAGAGAGATTCCGCCAGCCAAGCCATATGTTGAAGAACCACCCAAGTTGGAACTGAAGCCACTGCCACCTTATCTAGTTAATAGGAACAAAGAACCCAGGGATGATGAATTAAAGGTGGTGCTAGTGGAGAAGGCCAGAGTAGAACACTAACAATCAATCAAACTAGATTTTAAGGACGTCAATGTTGTAGAAAAGATACTAGAGTTAACCAAGGACATTGATGATACGTATTTTGTTGACTCTAGTGTCATTAGTGTTGAGGATGTTGACAATCCTAAAGTTTATGTAGTTGAGAGCATTGGTACACACTCAAAGCATTTTTCCACATTGTGTTTGGATGATGATATGAAAATAGAGTCATCCGAGCCACTTGAGGAGTCAAGGAATAAGGAACAAGATGCCTACACTCTGGAATTCTTCTTGCCAGAAAGTCGGGGATATACATCTCACTAAAGGACAAGAAGTGCAGAATACTACATTGTTTTATTGGGCCAGTCAGATTCGTTCCACCACCCCAGGAGCATGATCATAGAGCATAATCAAAACTAGGGTCCAATTCATAAGTTCAAAGTGAAGGAATAAAGTGATTCAAGCGTTTGTTCGAAGGAGCATGGAAAGAAAAACTAATGGAGAGGATGAACATGATGAAGGATGGAGAGCGTCAGAGGATGACGACGCTGCTTGATCAGGGAGTTTCTTGCACCCTATTTTTACTTCTTGTTTTGTCTATATGTGATGCACTGAGGACATTGCATGATTTAAGTGTGGGGTGTTGTAAATATTTGTTGTGGTTTGTTGTGTTTAGTATGCTTTCTTGTTAGTAGTTTTAGATTTTCATGTTAGTAAGTTTTTTTTTAGTTTTGTAGCTTTTTCTGTTAGTCTTTTTATTTTAGGTAGAACAAAACAGGAAAAAAAATAGAAATATGTGGACCCTTCCCGACGATGGATCTCCTAGAGAGTTTTCTTGAGGGAAGTAAGTCTAAAGAAAATACCAAAAAGATTTTTGTTTTATGTAGTGTAGTAATTCCCCCTTGGTTTTTCTTTGTGCCACGGTTCTTTTCCAAGGGTTTTTAATTGAACCGGGTGTAGGTAGTTTTTAATTTTTATGAGTAGGAACCACAGGACTGAGAAATTAATCGCAGCAATATCTCTGAACTTTGTGATGCCTTGAGAATAGTGAGTACTCTGGTTGTGACACTTAGGCTCAATGTTTTACTCTAGGATAAATACCTTAAATCGTGGATTCTTAAATTTGCTTAACTGCTTTGACTGGAGTGTCGTGATAGAACCAATCCTGAATGAGTTATGTGCCATGTCAGTGTGAGATTTTGTATGTATTCTATGCCTTGCATTTGATGTCTAGAGCTTGCCACGTGTGTGTGCGAAGCGAAATAGTAGTATTGTCCAGTCTAAGAAGTGATATAGGCGTTTCTTTGTTAAGACAGATATATAAAGTTTACCCACCTAATTGTTATGTATAGTAGTTAACACAGTTGAGCCTATAATCTTGTTTCTTTGGTAACCACATTACAAGCCATACCCATTTGTTTGAATCGATCATATATTTGAACCTTGTCACCTCTCGTAAGCACTGGAAATGTGATGAAGTACGGAAAAGTTAAAGTATGGGGTGGTAGGTTGGCTTTTGAGTGGAACAATTGAAATAAGGAGAAAGGTGCATGAAAATAAAAGTTGTCAATCGAAGCCACTTGAAAAAAAAAGGAGAAAAAGAAAAGAAGAAAAAAATATATATGACAATAGTAAAGTGTATGAAAAATAAGTATTGATGATGGTGGCTAGTGATATATGTGTGATTAAAGAAATATGGGGTAATATAAATTGAAGTAAAGGTGGAATGTTTGGTTTGACATAAGTACGGACTTGAAGGTTAAAGTGTTTGTATTAAAGTGCTTAAGGGAGGTGTAGTCACTCAGTCCAAATGTATCCTACCCGACCCGCAACCTACATTACAACTAATGAAAGTCCTAATTGATCTTAGACTGAATGAACTCGATTAGTAGAGTATTACACTACGGGCAATCCTATGGTGCATCATTTGTGGAATATGAATGTTATTTCTGAGAGCGAGCGAATTTTGTTTATCTTGAGTTCTTATGTTCATAAAAATTCATTGTGTGTGGAAATAGCTCTTTGATTTGGTGAGGGCACATAATTCATAAAGGAAAGGTAATGTTGTTGGCCTCTATGTTAGAGTAGTTAGTGAATTATGAATAAAGTATGGTATTTGTGAGTCGATTATTGAGGCGAGGATGTCACACCTTTGTGCTTAAGCTATTTTAAAAATTCTTGGTATAACATGGCGCCCACCTACACTACTAAGTAGTAGCAAGATGAGGGTCAATGCAGCTTTTACCCGAACGGGTCGGAATCGAATCCATAGGGAGTTACTAGTGTGGGAGTTGAGTTCCCGAGTAATCTAGTAGTGTTTCGTGCTCTTAATTGCACTTTTCATACTTTTGGTTTTATATTAGAACTATGGTTTAGACTAATTGTAAATAGCTAATTAACTAACTAATGTCTTTTTTTGAGTGTTTTGTTAATAGATAAAGAGGACTAGGGCTATGACTTTCTCCTAGGTGAGTACTCAACAGGATTCCAATACCTAAGGCAAAGATGTCATAAAGGGGATTGTGATATAGCCAATGCACGAAATTACCCACTCTATACCTCTCGGTAGATTGAGTGGCTTTGAACTAATTGCCTCTCTTGAGACCAATTGGGTGTCAAAATCATGCAAGCAAAAGAGGCTCAAGTAGGGTTTTACTATCTCTAGGTTTAACCCGTTAATTGGGACTATCGATCTCTTGAATACATCCCAATTCCTTGTTAGACTGATTTTCTAGACTCAAGTTCTTTTTCTCAAGAAGCACCCAAGTCAAATAAACACTAATTAGTGTTTGCAACCACTAATTTAACATGAAAATCATAAATCAGTCCAAATACCAATTGCCCATAAACATACAAGACTTAATTTAAAGGACCCATTAAACACTCACACTAGGGTTGAGCCACAACCCTAGCTAATGGGTTTAGCTACTCATGATAAGAGAAGAAATCAGAGAAATAGATGAAGAATAACCCATATAATTGAATTACACACTAAAATTGAAAGATTCAATGTTAAAACACTTCTAAAATTACTCAAAATAGCGTAACAATATCGTTAACGAGATCCTGATAATATCAGAGTACAAAAGTTGACCTAAAAATAAGAAAAGAAACTATTTATACTAGGCCAAATTTTCTGGACAAAAAATACCCTTGCGGGGTCACCGCGGACCGCACAAAATGGAGTGAGGCCGCGTTCAGGCTCTTTGGCTTGGAAAACTGGGTCTCTGAACTTGGCCACCACGGTCTGCATAAAATGCACCACGGCCGCGGTGGCTTCTGTTGCGGCCGCACAAAATGCAGTGCAGTCCGCGTTGGTCTTCAGGCCTTCAAAGTTAACTCTCTGAAACTCCTTAGTGCGGTCCGCTTAAAATGGAGCGCGTTCCGCACTGCTTTAGCTTCCCAAATTTTCACATCTCCGAATCTCCTCAGTGCAGACCGCACAAAATGGAGTGCGGACCGCATTGGTTTAGCCTCGAAATATGCTCTCTGAATCTCTTCAATGCGGACCGCACAAACTGGAGTGCGGACTGCACTGGTTTAGCCTTCAAAATTTTCTCTCTGAATCTCTTCAGTGCGAATCGCACAAAATGGAGTGCGGATCGCACTGGTCTTTTGAATTGAGCTTGCGCTTATTCATGGTACTTGTGCATGATTCACTCCTTTTTAGCAGGTTTTGACTAGTTGTCACCCTTTTAAACTAAACCCTGAAAACAAGTACAACAAGTAAGTCTTTGGGACTATTTTGTATACAATTTTAACCAAAACGTAAGGAAGAAAGAGTGTAAAATAAGGTATAATCCCTAGTTATCAACTCCCCAAACTTAAGCTTTTGCTTGTCCTTAAGCAAACAAAATAAGCCTCACCCCTTTTAGAGTAAGTCCAAGAAAATTCAGTTGTCCTAAGATAACCTCTTCTAGCATCAATTGGGACTAACAATTGCCCTCACTACCAATGAATCATTAACAACATTTGACCTTTTAACACAATGGATTTCAGTGCCACACAAGAGCATCAAGGGTTGACTCGACTCATAAAAGAAACTCTTACTACTACTTTGGTCATTGTGGAACCCAGACTCATACTCCTCAACTCTCCCTAAGCAAACTTCACTTTTTAGACTGTAGCACTCAGAACGAGGTCAATGAAAGCACACTCATCTCTCTCAAGGAAAGGTATCAAGTCTGGCTCTAAGTACCATAGGCTTTCCCCTTATGTGAGTCGCCACTAATGTAAGCGTCATTCAACTCAAGATCATATAGGACTTTTGTGGAGAAATGGTGAAAGCTTTTGGTTCAAGGTAGGAAATATTTGGTGGGTTCCATCTTCCCTTAAGCACTTCATTCATTTTCACTTTTGCGCACATTCTCTTGACTTTTTGAGTCATAAAGCTCCTTCTGAGGGGTTAGAGAGACATAATGTCAATCCCTCTTGTTCATTTCAGCATTTTTCTCCTTTCTAAGCATTCCACACCTTTAATCTCTTTTCTTTCATTGATTCCCTTTATTTCTTCTAAATTATTCTTTTTTTTCTTTCTTTTTCATGGCCCTTTCCTTTTCGTCACTTTTGTACCTTTTTTTTTATTTTGTTGCATTCCTCGTCTCTCCCTCAAACTTACGCTTCTGCATTGTGCTAAGGAAAGAAAGGGTGCCAAGAGAGGGTCAAAACAGGTAGAGTCTTGTATCATGGTTTATGAAAGAAAAAGGTCTAAGGCTCAAAATGGTTGACTAGGGAAATTGTCATTGGCATGCTATGGAAATGGTCAAGTCATTGTTCGGATCAAGGAGAGCCTATAATCACATCTCAAGTCAAACTACACTTAGGATTTCGCCTAGACAAACATTCAGGGCAAGTTTTAGACTAATGGTACAAGACTTGGACTTGCAATTCGAATTCTCACCACTCAAGCTATGTGATTGCTAAAGAAACAGAGTCGGGGGCCCACAGCGACCTTAGCTAAGATTTGAGCAACACAATGGTCCCGAAAAACCACTTGATGATTATCGGTCAACACAAGAGTCTCAAGATCACAACTTTCACCATCCTAAACACAACAATTTGTTTTTGACCATAGGATCAAATGCAAATGTGTTAGGCCCAAGTGAAGCTTTGTTTGAGGCACCATTACTCACTATTTACACAAAAAAGCAAAAAGAAAAACAGACTCAAACCCTTAAGAAGGTTGCCAGACCATCCATCCTCGGGAAGAGCCACCCGGTTTACAAAAATTCCACCTTTGAAAAGAACCGTGGCATTAATAAAACCAAAGGCTTATTGCACTTAAAAATTCAAAACAAGAAGCTACGAAAATAAAATAAGAATCTAAGAAAAGGAAAAATGCGAAAAGTAAAATGCGGAAAGTAGAATGAATATATACAAGAGGGGATTTAATCGAATATACATACGGGGGAACGAATATATACATCAGAAGGTAACTTTATATACAGACCAAATGTACGAAATACGAAAAGTACTAGAATTGTAAAGTTATGTACATACCAAAAGCAAAAGAGAAGAAAGCATAATAAAAAATAGTATCAAATATATACAGTCATCCGAATCCAATTAGGGCTACTTGATAACTAGGGATTTTACCTTAATTTACACTCTTTCTTGCTTAAGTTTTGGATGAAATTTTATGCAAAATAGTCCCAAAGGCTTACTTGTTATGCTTGTTGCAGGATTTAGTCAAAAAGGGTGACAAATAGTCAAAAACCTGCTAAAAAGGAGTAAAACATGCACAAGTACCAAGAACAAGCACAAGCAAAGTCCAACTGACCAGTGCGGACCGCAGTCCACTTTGTGCGATCCGCACTGAAGAGATTCAGAGAGTACTTTTTGAAGGCCAAAACACCGTGGACCGCAGTCCATTATGCGCAGTCCGCACTGAGGAGATTCAGAGAGCATTAATTTTGAAGGCCAAACCAACGCGGACCGCAGTCCATTTTGCGCGGTCCGCACATAGGAGATTAAGAGAGCATTAACTTTAAAGGCCAGAATACCAACGCGGACCGCAGTACATTTTCCGCGGTCCACACTGAAGCCACAGCGGCGGCGGTGCATTTTATGCGGACCGCAGTGACCCCTCAGGGGTATTTTTGTCCCAAAAATTCAGCTTAGTATAAATAGTTTCTTTTCCCATTTTTAGGTCAGCTTTTGTACTGGGGCATATTGAAGAGCTCGTGAACGACTTTTATTCAACTTTTTGAGTAATTTTAGAAGGGTTTCAACATTGAATCTTTCAATTTTGGTTTATAATTCATTTATATGGGTTTTGCTTTATCTAGTACTCTGATTTCTTCTCTTACCATGAGTAGCTAAACCCATTAGCTAGGGTTGTGGATCAACCCTAGTGTGTGTGTTTGATGGGTCCTTTAAATTAAGGCTTAGATGTTTATGGGTAATTGGAATTTGAGCTGATTTATGATTTTCATGTTAAATTAGTGGTTGCAAACACTAATTGGTGTTTATTTGACTTGGGTTCTTCTTGAGAAAGAGAACTTGAGTCTAGAAAATCAGTCCAACAAGGAATTGGGACGTATTCAAGAGATTGATAGTCCCAATTAACGGGTTAAACCTAGAGATAGTAAAACCCTACTTGAGCCTATATTGATTTTATGATTTTAACACCCAATTGGTCTCGAGAGAGGCAACTAAGGCAAAGTCACTCAATCTACCGAGAGGTATAGATTGGGTAATCTCGTGCATTGGCTATATCACAAACCCTTTTATGACATCTTTGCCCTATGTATTGGAATCCCGTTGAGTACTCACCTAGGAGAAAGTCATAGCCCTAATCCTCTTCATCTATTAAGAAAACACTCAAAAATACATTAGTTAGTTAATTAGCTATTTGCAATTAGTCTAAAACGTAGTTCTAATATAAAACCAAAAGTATGAAAAGTGCAATTAAGAGCACAAAACACTACTAGATCACTTAGGAACTCAACTCCCACAATCGTAACTCCCTGTGGATTCGATCTCGACCCGTTCGGGTAAAAGCTGCATTGACCCTCATCTTGCTACTATTTAGTAGTGTAGGTGAGCGCGTTTTCCCTTTGGTTGAATCTTTAGAGAAAATGCCCCGGTATGCCAAGATCATGAAGGACTTGGTCACGAAGAAAAGATCTATAGAGTGCGAAACTATAAAGATGACTCACCAAGTGAGTGCCATAGTGCACTCAATGGCACCCAGGCTTGAAGACCCCGGGGCATTTACCATTCCTTGTACAATTGGGAGTGCGGATTTCGCTAAGGCTTTGTGTGACCTCGGAGCTAGCATAAACTTCATTCCATATTCGGTCTTTAAAACATTGGGGATTGGTCAACCTAGGGCTACCTCCATGCGTCTTCAAATGGCGGATAGAACTATGAAGAGGCCTCTAGGAATCATTGATGATGTATTGGTGCGGGTTGACAAGTTCATTTTGCCCGCGTACTTTGTTATTTTGGATTGCGAAGTGGATTATGAAGTTCCCATCATCTTGGGAAGGCCCTTCCTTGCAACGGGGAAAGCCTTAGTTGATGTGGAAGCCGGTGAACTCACTTTCTGGATGGGAAATGAAAAGGTTGTGTTCCATGTTATTAAGTCAATGAAGCATCCCAATAGCACGGAAGTATGTTCTTTCATGGACCTTGTCACCGAGGTCATTATTGATGATGCAAGCTCTATGATAAATGTTGAAGATCCAGTGGAGGCAACTTTATTGAACCATGATGACATTTTGGTGGTTGGCTTAATTGAGAGTACCAATGCTCTACAAGGCATGGGTTCTTATGCATATGGTCCTCTAAAGTTATCCTTGGACTTAGAGAATCGGAAAACTCCTCCGACAAAGCCTTCAATTGAAGAGCCACCTACATTAGAGTTGAAGCCACTTCCACCACACCTTAGATATAAATATCTTGGTCCCTCTCGTACTTTACCTATTATACTTTCATCTTGCCTAACCCAATTGCAGGTAGATTCTACTCTAAAAGTGTTAAAAATGAGGAAGAAGGCCATATGATGGACATTTGCTGACATTCGAGGAATAAGCCCTGCATTTTGCATGCACTAAATCATTCTTGAGGATGGAGAAAAGCCTTCCATAGAACACCAACGGAGGCTCAATGAAGCAATGCAAGAAGTGGTGAAGAAGGAAATAATCAAGTGGCTTGATGCAGGGGTTGTCAACCCAATCTCAGATAGTGCTTGGACTTCTCCGGTCCAGTGTGTTCCAAAAAAGGGCGACATGACAGTGGTCCCAAAATGACAAAAATGAACTTATTCCAACAAGAACGGTCACAGGTTGGCGGGTATGCATGGATTACCGCAAGTTAAACAAAGTGACTCGCAAGGATCATTTTTCCTTGCCTTTCTTGGATCAAATGCTTGATAGGCTTGCGGGCAGGGCTTTCTATTGCTTCTTGGACAGGTATTCAGGCTATAACCAAATCTTGATTGCCAAGGAGGACCAAGAAAAGACTACCTTCACGTGTCTCTATGGTACATTTGCCTTCTCCAGGATGCCTTTTGGGCTTTGCAATGCACCCGCCACATTTCAGCGGTGCATGATGGCAATCTTTACTGATATGGTTGAAGATTTCCTTGAGGTATTTATGGATGATTTCAGCGTAGTTGGGGACTCCTTTGATGAATGTTTGAGAAATCTTGACAAAGTCCTCGCTCGTTGTGAAGAGACCAACCTAGTGCTAAACTGGGGAAAATGCCATTTTATGGTGGAAGAAGGGATAGTGTTGGGCCAAAAAATCTCAAGAAATGGAATTGATGTAGACAAGGCGAAGATTGAAGTGATTTCTAAATTTCCACCTCCAACTTCGATAAAGGGAGTCCGGAGCTTTCTGGGGCATGCCGGGTTCTACCGGCGTTTCATTAAGGACTTCTCAAAGGTGGTCAATCCTCTTTTCAAATTGCTAGAGAAATATGCCAAGTTCAACTTTGATGACAATTGTATGAAGGCATTTTAGCTATTGAAGCAAAAGCTCACTTCCACGCCAATTATCACCATACTCGATTGGAGCTCTCTTTTTGAGCTAATGTGTGACTCTAGTGATGTGGCTGTGGGGGCGGTTTTGGGCCAAAGGGTGAACAATATCTTTCACCCCATCTATTATGCTAGCAAAATAATGAACTCGGCCCAAATGAACTACACCGTCACCGAGAAGGAGTTATAGGCAATAGTCTTTGCAATGGAGAAATTTCGTCCTTATCTTATGGGTGCCGAGGTCAAAGCTCACACCGACCATGCAGCACTCTGGTATCCCATGACGAAAAAGGACTCCAAGGCGAGACTCATGCGATAGGTGTTGTTGCTTCAAGAGTTCGACTTTGAGATAATTGATAGAAAGGGAAGTGAAAACCACGTTGCCGACCATCTCTTCCGATTGGAGGAGCAAGGTCGACCTAGTGATGGGCTTGAAATTGATGATAGCTTCCCGGATGAACAACTTCTTTCTGTGTCAATGCAAGAAATGCCATGGTTCGGGGACATTGCAAACTATATTGTCACCGATGTTGTTCCTATTGAGCTCTCTTCCAACCAAAGGAAGAAACTTAGGAGGGATAGCATGGATTTTTATTGGGATGAACCATACTTATTCAAGAGGAGCAAAGGTCGATTCTGGAGTCATGCCACTTCTCACCTTATGGTGGTCATCATGAAGGGGCAAGGACCGCTTCAAAGGTGTTAAGTTGTGGTTTTTTTTGGCCTACATTGTACAAAGATGCCAATGACTTAGTCAAGAGATGTGACAAATGTCAAAGAGCCGGGGGAATTTCGAAGAAAGATGAGATGCCTCTCAACACCATTCTCGAATTGGATATTTTTTATGCATGGGGTATCAATTTCATGGGCCCGTTTGTTAGATCTTGTGGGAACACATACATTCTCGTGGCGGTTGATTATGTTTCTAAATGGGTTGAAGTCGTGGTTCTACCCAACAATGAGGCCCGGAGTGTTATTGCATTTCTCAAGAAGAGCATTTTTACAAGGTTTGGCACGCCTCGTGCAATCATTAGTGATGGGGGATCGCATTTCTGTAATAGAGATTTTGACACTTTTCTTGCAATGTATGGTGTCAATCACAAAGTTTCCACTCCTTATCATCCCCAAGCGAGTGGCCAAGTTGAAGTCTCAAGCAGGAAAATCAAGAATATTTTGTCAAAGACGGTTAATGAAAATAGGACCGATTGGTCAAAGAAGTTGGATGACGCTCTATGGGCTTATATGAATGGTGGCGGCTAGGGTTTCCTAGATCTAAAATTCGTGGAGTTTGAGGGGGTATTGAAGGATGTGGGTTGGAGATATGGAAAGAGGAGAGGGAGATTATTAAATGGTGAAATTCTGAGGGGGTTTGTACGCCGGTGGACGGCGGCAGGCGGTGGTGCCGCCATGGATAAGGGCGACGGCGACAGAGGAGTGGGAGGGAAGAGATGGTGCTAGGGTTTGTGTTGTGTGAAAATGATACAAAAAGGGGCTGATTTTCCAGGTTATATACCTAGATGATATTGATTTAGGGCCGTTGGATGGAAGAGAACAGGGCTCAGATTAGATCTTAGATTTACTTATGAAAACGACGTAGTTTAGGTACGAAACTACGCCGTTTTGTGATCTTTTGGCAGCTCTTTTATGGATTAACCATTGAGCTTTTGGCCACTTAAATCATTTCATTTTTAGCCATTTTCCTTGAATCCTATCTTATTAAACTATAATCTAATTAACCTAAATGCCAACTAATAAAATTAAACCTAATAAAACTTATTAACTAACAATTGAATTAATCATATGAAATTTTTTAATTTGATTAACTTATTAAATAATTAGTCAATTAAAAGAGCGCACACACAAAAAGACAATATTTTTTTGGTATTTTTGTGATAAGAAAAATTGCAATAATAAAAAAATAAGTAAAAGATTGAGAAAGTAAAATAAATCAACAAAACACTTATAAATTTAGGAGACGTTAAATAGTGCAAAAATTAGGTATTCACAGCTGCCCCTCTTTACTCGAGAACATAAAGTGTTTTCGTGCAAAGAAAAGTGAATTTCATAGCTAATATTTGCTCACATATCACTCCAATGGAAGCAATTTTGGAAAAAAGGTGACCGAACCTTGCTTCCGAGGTTGCCTACATATCCTTGTTTAAAAGAATCAGGTCAGTGTAGTTCTTAGAAAAATTGGTAGTTGGGACTACCGGACACAAGATTTAAGACTGATGTTGTTCCTGCTGTTGTCGATGTTACGGTTACTTGCTACTTACTTCAAAAGGAAAAGAGAAGATAACTACATATGTGTGCAAACTAAAAGTTACAAAATTCCTATCTATGTGTCTTCTGGAGTCAAATCTTGATTCTTGACTTGCTCTCTTGTGTTGACCTTAGATTGGATATTGATGCTCTTTAAAGAAAAGATTATGACTCAATTTCCTTGTTCGAAAGTGAGAAGATGAATCTTGAGATACCGGGTTGGTGACACTTTGTAAAAGTTAACTCCAACTATCTTGCGATCGAAAGACTTCTTTCTTCTGATTGAGAAATGGAAACTGCAAGCTTTAACCGTCACAACATGTGTTCTACGACGGGGTATGCAAAGCCATCAAAGACGAACAAAACAAAAAAAATTCTCTGCCCCGGTTTGCCATTGAGAAAAGTTTGTGAAGTTATTTGGTAAAGTTGCATATCAGCTTGTTTTATTCGAAAGATGCAAAAATGATATTGAATTCCGAATCGAGTGTGCTTCTCTTAGAAGTAGAACTGATAAAACTTAGAATACAAGGTGCATCTCCCATGGGTAGCATTGGAATGACTGCGAGATTCAAGGACTCGATCTAGGAATTGCGTCTCCTAGGATGAATGATTCATATTAGGAAGTGTGTCTCCTATTAGAATGAACAGGGTTGACTCAAACTAGGAAGTGTGTTTCCTACAAATGAGGTGGAAAGTCTTGGACTAGGAAGTGTGTCTCATAGGATAGATGGTTCAGAGTAGGATGTGCGTCTCCTATTGGAATGGCTCAAACTAAGAAGTGCGTCTCCTACGAGTGAGGTTGAAAGGATTGGACTAGGACGTGCGTCTCCTAGGATTAATGGTTCCGGTTAGGAAGCACGTCTCCTATTGGAATGACTCAAACTAGGAAGTGTGTCTCCTACGAGTGAGGTTGAAAGGATAGGACTAGGAAGTGCGTATCCTAGGATTGATGGTTCCGGTTAGGAAGCACGTCTCCTATTGGAATGACTCAAACTAGGAAGTGTGTCTCATACGAGTGAGGTTGAAAGGATTGGACTAGGATGTGCGTCACCTAGGATTAATGGTTCCGGTTAGAAAGTGTGTCTCCTATTGGAATGACTCAAACTAGGAAGTGCATCTCCTATGAATGAGGTTGAAAGGTTTGGACTAAGAAGTGCATCTCCTAGAGTTTGATGGTTCAGATTAGGAAGTGCGTCTCCCAATGGAATGACTCAAACTAGGAAGTGCGTCTCCTACGAGTGAGGTTGAAGGGTTTGGACTAGGAAGTGCGTCTCCTATTGTAATGACTCAAACTAGGAAGTGCGTCTCCTACGAGTGAGGTTGAAGGGTTTGGACTAGGAAGTGTGTCTCCTAGGATTAATGGTTCATTAGAAAGTGCATCTCTTATTGTAATGACTCAAACTAGGAAGTGCGTCTCCTACGAATGAGGTTGAAAGGTTTGGACTAGGAAGTGTGTCTCCTAGGATTTGATGGTTCAGATTAGGAAGTTCATCTCCTAATGGAATGACTCAAACTAGGAAGTGTTTCTCCTACGGTGAGGTTGAATGGATTAGACTAGGAAGTGCGTCTCGTAGGATTAATGGTTCATATTAGGAAGTGCGTCTCCTATTAGAATGGCTCAAACTTGGAAGTGCGTCTCCTACGAATGATGTTGAAGGGTTTGGACTAGGAAGTGTGTCTCCTATGATTAATGGTTCATTAGGAAGTGCGTCTCCTATTGTAATGACTCAAACTAGGAAGTGCATCTCCTACGAATGAGGTTGAAAGGTTTGGACTAGGAAGTGCGTCTCCTAGGATTTGATGATTCAGATTAGGAAGTGCATCTCCTAATGGAATGACTCAAACTAGGAAGTGCGTCTCCTACGAGTGAGGTTTAAAGGAATGGACTAGGAAGTGCGTCTCCTAGGATTAATGGTATAGATTAGGAAGTGCGTCTCCTATTAGCATGGCTCAAACTAGGAAGTGTGTCTCAGACGAATGAGGTTGAAGGGCTTGAACTAGGAAGTGCGTTTCCTAGGATTAATGGTTCATTAGGAAGTGCATCTCCTATTGGAATGACTCAAACTAGGAAGTGCATCTCCTACGAATGAGGTTGAAATTTTTGGACTAGGAAGTGCGTCTCCTAGGATTTGATGGTTCAGATTAGGAAGTGTGTCTCTCAATGGAATGAATCAAACTAGGAAGTGCATCTCCTACAAGTGAGTAGAATAAAGGAGTCCTTCAACAATATGTATGAGCCCCTTGGAATTCAAGTCGTTTCTCACATATATTTTAAAGGTAGGTACTCTTACTAATTGTATCCCCATTTCTTAAATAGCTCTATGTCAGATAGTCTCTTGGTAGTCAGGTCGATCCTATTGGCATAGTTGAGTTCAACCATCATGATAGTAAAGAACTTACTATATTTTATACTCCCCGGGTAGTCCAGGCGTCTAGTGTAAAATTTAATAATTCTTTCAATCCATACAACTAATGCAATAGATAATTTTAACATATTATCGAACTATAAGTCTCCTGGTAGTTATGCCACTCCTTATAAACAAGAAATAAATAAAATTATTTATTTTGATGGATAGCTTTACAATAAAATATCTTATATTTTATCATTTAAGAACTCAAATTTTAGTAGGAGAGAATTGATACTAAAATGATTTTTAATAACATGAAGATCAAATATTTTATAGCATGTGAATTTAGTTCAAGTTGTCTACGTGCTTAGTCCTAAATTAATTTACATCACATGTAATAGATAATTCAAAATTATGTAACAAACAAGCACGTGACTCAAAAATGAAATTCAACATTCTTCTAACATGTTTATCTTATATATCATATATACCATAAAAAATAGTTCATGCTCGAACATTATCATTAATTAGCATCTCATCAACTAATAACAATTAAAAATAACAGTAGAATCCAATAACCTATTATAGATTACCATCGTATCCGATACAAAATTTCAAATTTAAGTTACGAACTATTTAAATAGTTTAACTTATATGAATACATATTTTATTCACAATAATATCATTCCGTATGCATTCAAACAGTTTGAGTATTGCACAAAAAACAAATATTATAGTTTGAACTCCTCAAATATAATCTTAAAATATTTCGTAAATAAATTTTAGACACAATAAACCACACTATGATACCACTGAAGGATTGCGTATAGATGTTCATAACACGCAATGGAAGATAATAACAATCTTAGGTAGAACTTTTCGTGTTTAATTTTTTTTTACATGTCAAAGATCGGATCTAAGACGTACCTGGTGAAGAGAGTCACGTTTCAAAAATTCTTCGATTGTGCGAAGACTCTATGTGTATCCACACCGAGACCGATCCTTGCTATCAACTCTTTGATCGACGAAACCCGCGAACTAATTGAATATTAACCTAGAGATATAATTTAATAGACTATTTCAAATAGAAAACTTCAACTCGTTCATAATATTAATTATATTCTCTGTGCTAGCAAAGAATATAATAATATTTCATTTGGACTAATAACTAAATTTATTAGACTAATTAAATTTTTTAATTCAATAATCAAATAATAAGTTAATTAATCATTTAGCAAAGATCAGAACACTCGTTAGTGTGCGACCCCATATGTTCAATACTAAACCGGTAGTAAATTGATCATATCAATATACTAATCAAGGGTGGCATCTAGCAACACTCCTTAACGACCCGATAGTATGAAATATACAATTTACTCTCAAGAACCCGTAGAAGAATAATGTAGTAATTCCTTCTGCCCTTATAGCTCCGGTTCACCCTAAGATATGGTTCAACTGTCAAATCCTAATAGACGACCAACTATGTGTTCATGTCAAATATAATCGACCACTGAATGACCTAAGAAACTCTTTTCTTCTTTTATTCAATTGCCATGGCCAAGGTCATAATCCGGTTGTTTATAATTCATGACAACATGGAGCTTAAACTCATTACCAATAGTTGACAGATTCCATATGGATCAATCATTAATTCTACAAGTATTTAATTGTACTCACTATCTTTTCAACTATCGCCCTAGGGCCATAGGTGTCTAGTATCAAAGCACAATAAATAACTTGTCAGTTACTATGAGAATCTCAGGTCAAAGAAAACGGTTACATCACATTCTTCAAGAAAATATCCTATTGAGAGTTTATGGTAATTCTAACCATTAGGAATTATCCAATGAGTTAGTTCAATGATCATATCTCTATATGCATCATCTATCTATTTGATTTAATTAATGAGATCAACTAATCTTTATCCAATTAAGACGATCACACAAATATTGATCTAACCGGATTTCCAGTATCCAAATTAATAATCCTACGATCAAGAACAAATTTAGATTAAATTATAAGAAACTTCACTCTTATTATCATGATCTCCATCACGATGACAAGTCTCAAAATTTAATCAAGGACCTTATCAAGTTAATCAAAAAATTAATAATAACTATGATAAAAGAATATCAAATGCCATATATTTTTATATCAAATAACATTTATCAAAATATGTTCAAATTATCAAATATGAGATTGGATCTTGCAGATATCTGTTATATCCCTAACAGTCTCCCACTTGCACTAGTGCCAATCGCTCTTGTACTTCATTCCCAATTTTCACTTGTGCTTGGCAAACTCCTTTGCTCCAAGCACTTTAGTGAATGGGTCTGCAACATTTTCCTTTCAATCAACCTTTTAAATCTCGACGTCTCCATGTTCAATTATCTCTCTTATCAAGTGATACCTTCACAGAACATGTTTGGACTTTTGGTGTGATCTTGGTTCTTTTGCTTGAGCAATGGCTCCAGTATTGTCACGAAACAATGGAACCGCACCTTCTATTGAAGGAACCACACCAAGTTTAGTTAAGAACTTTTTCATCCACACAGCTTCCTTAGCAGCTTCACTAACTATATATTCTGCTTCAGTCACTGAATAAACTATTGTAGCTTGTGTGGAACTTTCTGACTCAAACCAAAAACAAATATACTATTGATAACTAGGGGTTTTAACCTACTATTTACTCGCTTTTGCTTAGGTTTTGGGGGGAAAAAACGTTAAGGTATTCCCGAAAACTAACTCAAGGTGCTTACTTGCAGGTTTTGGTCAAAATGAAGCAAAGAGACCAAAACAAACTTAAAAATGAGCCAATCTTGCACAAGTCACGAACTCAACTGGAGCGCTGACAGCGCCAATTTTACGCTGCAGCGTAAGCCCTTCCACTGAAGCGGATTACTGAGGGCTGTCGCGGGAGTAAAATTCAGAGAGTTAAAAATTGGACTCACTATGGACCGCTGACTGCGTCGCAAAAGTGCGGCCGCCGAACCATTGGCACGGTCGCGATCATAAATCCGCTGAGAGCAGAAATCAAGGTTCAGAGAACTAACAATCTTGGTCCAAGCGTAGAACGCGGTAAACCCTCAATTTTACGCGGCCGCGTCATCTCCTAACGCTGAGGCGGAAAGAAATCCGATGGGAGCGGAATCAATGTTCAGAGAGTCTGCAATTAAGCCAGAGTGAAGGAATGCGGTCCACGAACATTTTACGCAATCGCAGATAAAGATCAAGCGGGGGCGGTTGCTTTTACGCTGACATTGAAGTCCAGCCCAAGACAAGTCTAATTCTGAAGGAATGCGGTCCGCGCTCGTTATTGAGACCACGAATGTCAATCCGCTGAGGCACCTATTTTTCTGCTGACAGCAGAACATCCACAAGGGCATTTTTGTCCAGTAATTTAAGCTATATATAAATAGTTCTTTTTCACATTTTTAGGGCATCTTTTGTATCGTTGAGCTCGTGAACAACAACCTTTTTCCCTTTTGAGTAATTTTAGAGTAGTTTTAGCTTATAATCTTAGATTTTATCCTTGTATTTAACATTTATGGCTATTATTTCATCTACATCTTTGATTTCTACTTTGATTATGAGTAGCTAGACCCATTAGCTAGGGTTGTGACCCAATCCTAGTGTGGGTATTTAATGGATTTTTAATTTTAAGCCTTGTTTGCTTATGAGTTAGTGATATTTAGCTTGTTTCATACTTTATCTGTTGAATTGGTGGTTGCAAATAATGATTCATGCCTTTTGACTAGGGTTCTTCTTGACAAAGAGGACTTAAGTCTAGGTAAAATAGGCTAACAAGGAATTGGGGTAAATTCAAGAGATTGATAGCCTCAATGAAAGGGTTAAACTTAGAGATAATAATACCCGACTTGAGCCAATTTCACTTGCACTCCCAATTAGGCTTGAGAAAGCCAATTCTGGCAAAGTCACCCAAACTACAGAGAGGTATAAGGTGAGTAATTGAGTGTGAGGTTATATCACGAACTCGGAAACAACAAGTTTGTCCTAAATTCTAAATCCCATTAGATACTCACCTAGGTGTAAGTCACTTCTTGAGTGCCCTTTATCAATTGAGAAAACCCTTACAAAAATACTGTACATAGTTTATTTTCAGCACTGATAGCAATACAAATAGAAACAAACCCATTTATGACTAGAAGTGTAATTAAGGACAAAATACATAGCTAGGTCGGATAGGAACCCAATTCCCATCTTATAACTTCCTGTGAATATCGATCCTAACCTTTCAGGTAAAAGCTGCATCGACCTTTCGGGTAAAAGCTATATCGATCCCAATGAGCCCCTTCATGAAATATGGGAGAGATATAGAACTATGGTCAAGGAATGCCCCAATAATGACATGACATAAGCTATGATCCAACAAACATTTTACCGGAGTATAAACACGACTAATCAATGTGTGGTGAACCAGTTAGCTGGGGAAAATTTTATGAAGCCGTCTTATGATGAGGCATGTGACTTTCTTGATGAGATGGCTGACACTTCTTCAGGATGGAAAAGTCAGGCAAACGTTCCTCAAGGTGACCCGAGTGTGATCAATATTCATATAAACTCCAAGACCATGGACAAGCCATAACTAAGTTAACAACAACTATGAACCAACTTGCCAAAGCACAACTTTAGCAAATCCAAAGAACAAAACAAGTATATGCAATGGAAGGGGTCAATCTATTGGTCAACAGGAGAATAAAACATGGTTAGCAAATGCAAGCAAGGCGTAAGTGGTTACAATAATGATGATTCATATGATGACCAAAGTGATGTTGTGTATGCAAACAACTATCAAGGACAACAGAGCAATGCTCCTAATCAACCATGGAGATCTCAAGGGAATAATCAGAATTGAAACAATCAAGGGCAAGGAAACTGGAACAACAACAACAACAACTCAAGCAACTAAGGGAACAATAATAAGAATTGGTGACAATAAAAATTGGAATGGCAATAAAAACAAACTGGGGTGGAAATGGATATTGGGTGTCGGGCTTTCAAAGGCCCCCCGATGTATCAACAACCCAACAATATACCTCCATATCAATCCCAAGATCAAAGTTCATCAAGCAATGATATGGGACAAATTGAGAATATGTTCAAATAGATGATGGAGAGGATTGTTGAGTGTGATGCTCAAATTGCCTCCCATACTACCTCCATCTGCAATCTTGAGGTCTAAATGCGTCAAATCTCGCAAGATTTGAACACTCACCCAAAGGGGGAACTACCTAGTGTTACGGTAGTAAACTCGAAGGTTAGGAACAATAACAATATTAGGCATGCAATGGCAGTGACCACAAGGAGTGGTAGAGGTGGTAAAGAAAGTACCTCCAAGCAAAAGAGAGTTGTGTGTGATGATGATGAAATGCAAAATGATGATGTTCCTATAGTTGATGATCAAGTGAGTGATGAGAAATTGAATGATGAAGTGAGGATTGATATCAATGACAAAGAGGAGGAGACGCAAAATGATGTGAACCTGTATAGGGAACACGTAATAGACATACCGGAGCCGGCAGTTCCAAAAGCCAAGGCTCCTTTTTCAAGGCCTCCCCCGCCTTATCCTCAAAGACTTGCAATGCAGAAGAGTGATAATCAATTCAAGAAGTTCATAGAGATGATGAAGAGCTTGTCAATCAACATGCCATTAGTGGAAGCTCTTGAGCAAATGACGGGATACGCCAAGTTTATGAAAGACTTGGTGACTAAAAAGAGATCTATGGAACGTGAGACCATCAAAATGACTCACCAAGTTAGTGCCATTTTGGACTCAATGGCTCCCAAACTAGAAGATCCCGACGTATTTACTATCCCTTGTACCATTGGAAGTGCGAATTTTGTAATAGGCTTTGTACCTTCGGACTTCGATAGCCCAATCCATCCAAGTTTTTCATGTACGACATTCCCTGAATGGAGGTGGCCGTAACCTTTTAAGATTAGGCAGATCCTAATAGGCTTTGTGCCTCTAAGATTCGGCATCCTGAGCCATCCGAGTTTGTCTTGGACGATAGTCCCCGAGTGGGGGCAATCTATTGGATCAGGAAAAAGACGATTCTTGGGGCTTGATATACTTAAGGAACAAAATGTAATAGTCTTAAGTGACAAAATATGTATCAAAATGGTAGAGACTTTCTTTCACTCCTGGGCGTAATATACAAGATTATGAGTGTGTAAAAGCTTTGTGTTGTGGCTTAGGAGGTCTACACGAGAATGGTTCATTTGACTATTTGGTCCTTACAATAAATCCTATCCATCGAGCCTAGACTGTTCAAGCACAAAGTTTTCTTCCTTGCTAAAAATCATGACCTGAGGGTGATGGCCTTCAATATTCGAGGTTGATCGTCGAGAGGGCTCAGATACTATTGATGTGACCATCGATTCTGATTCAAAACCGATCTTCGATTCTACGTTAGCATGATCCACTATTGCCTCGTTATAAACCTAGCTGGAAAATCCATTTGGGTAAAAACAAGTTCAAGGGAAAAAGAGTGCAATGTGTGCTTTCAAGTCTAACAACTACACCATCCTTTGGCTGTTGCCTGCATGTGTTAGTCCAATTGGAAAAAAATTAATGATGTCGTACCTTAGTAGTAGTATTGTTTTATGTGGGTCATGTTCCAGTTATTCGGTAGCCACTCAATGTTCCCTGCTTCGAGTTTTACATGAACATGTATTCGTAATCTTGATCATCTGATATGGACCTTCCCAATTCGGTGTCATCTTCCTTTTGTTCGGGTTCTGCGTGTTCAGTGTCTCCTTTCCTAACACCAAGTCCCTGATACTAAAGTGTCGGAGGTTGGATCTCCGATTATAACACCTTTCGATCCGCTGTTTATGGGCGGCCAACCGGACGAGGGCGGCCTCGCGCATCTCATCCAATAGTTCCAGGCTCATCCTCATGACCTCACCGTTTGACTCCTCGGTCACATATCGTAACCTAAAACTCGGTTCTCCTACCTTGACCGGTATTTGTGCTTCGGCATCGTAGACCAACAAAAATGGGGTGGCCATGGTGCTAGACTTCGAGATTGTATGATATGCCCACAAGACTTCGGGCACAATTTGCTTCCACATTCCTTTGTCATCGGTCAACCTTTTCTTAAGGTTTTCGAGTATGGTCTTGTTTGTAGACTCCACCTACCCGTTCCCACTAGGGTGATAGGGTGTTGACAGGATCCTTTTAATCTTATGGTCCTCTAAAAATTAGCTTACCTCGCTGCCGATGAACTGTTTCCCATTGTCACATACGATCTCGGCCGGCATCCCGAATCGACATATTATGATGTCCCAAATAAAATTAATCACTTCTTTTTCTCTATCTTTCTCAAATTCCTGAGCTTCAACCCATTTAGAAAAATAGTCAGTCATAAATAATATAAATTGAGCCTTACTGGGTTCCCATGGCAGGGGACCGACAATATCCATTCCCCATTTCATGAATGGCCAAGGTGACAAGACAGAATGTAGTAACTCCCCAGGCTGATGGATCAGTAGCGTGTGCCACTAACAACCGTCACATTTTTGCATGAACTCCTTCACATCTTTCTCCATGTAGATCCAGCAATAGGCGGCTCTAATTATCTTACGAACCAACGTTTCAGCCCCCCCGAATGGTTTCCATAGGTACCTTCGTGAACTTCCTTCAAAACATATTTGGTGTCTCCCGGTCCCAGACATATGGCGAGTGGGCCATCAAGCGTTCTTTTGAACAAGGTGTTGTCTTTGGATAGGTTGAACCTAGCCGCTTTCGTGCATAGAGCTCTCAATTCTTTAGGATCCGAGGGCAGCTTCCTGGTTTTCAAGTAATTTATGTATTTGTTTCTCTAGTCCTAGGTTATGCTTGTCGAGTTTATCTCGGGGTGGCCTCTTCCACTATCAATTTAATGAGTTGTAAAACCTTCCCGAACTTAATTCATCGTCATCAACCGCTAACCCCAAGTTAGCCAGAGCATCGGCTTCGCTATTTTGATCCCGGGGTACGTGTTGCAGGGTTCACTCCTTGAATTGATGTAGTGTTTCCTGTAGTTTATCCAAGTATCTTCACATTTGTTCCTCTTTCACTTCGAACGTACCACTGACATGATTTACCACTAGGAGGGAATCGCATTTAGCTTCGATCACTTCGGTCCCAGGATTTTAGCCAGTTCGAAACTGGCAATCATATCCTCTTACTCAGCCTCATTGTTAGTCAATTTCACAGTTCTAATATATTGCCTAACTATGTTACTCGTGGACGACTTCAATACAATGCTGAGTCCGGACCCCTTTGTGTTCGAAGGAGCATCCGTAAAGAGGGTCTAGATTCCCGAGGAGGTCCCCGAGGTTAACAACAATTCCTTTTTGACTTTGGGTATTAAGGCCGACGTGAAGTTGGCCATGAAGTCTGCCAAAATTTGAGATTTGATGGCGGTGTGGGGTCGATGTTCAATATCATACCCACTAATTTCCACGGCCTATTTGGCCAATCGTCCCGAGAGCTCGTGTTTGTGCATTATGTTCCTCAATGGGTAAGTGGTCACGACATATATGCGATGTCATTGAAAATATGACCTTAACTTCATAGAGGCGCTTAGCAAAATGAGCGCCAATTTATCCAGGTGCGGATACCTCGTTTCAGCCTCGCCTAGAGTCCTGCTAACATAATATATAGGAAATTCCGTACCTTCTTCTTCCCAGACTAAGACTCAACTTACTGCTATCTCGGATACTGCTAAGTACATGTATAACTGTTCATCTGCCTTCGGAGTATGAAGCAAAGGTAGACTCGAAAGGTACCGTTTGAGTTCTTCCAAAGCATGCTTGCACTTCTGGGTCCACAAGAAGTTATTGTTTTTCTTCAATAATGAGAAGACCAGATATCTCTTATTGGAGGACCTCGAAATGAACTGACCTAGGGCTGCTATGGCCCAGTTAGACTTTGAACGTCCTTGACATTGTCCACCAGATTTCCTTAATCTTGTCTAGATTGATCTCGATCCCCTGGTTGGACACCATGAATCCAAGGAACTTCCTGGACCCGACCCCGAATGAGCATTACTCTAGTTTAGCTTCATATTGTATTTCTTCAGTATGTTTGTCGTGCCCCTTTTTCTCGAAAAATTGGGTTTCGACATGTGACAACTCTTTTAAGGATGTGTTAAAAGAGGAGAGTTGCCATCTAACGATTTTTAAGGTGTGTTAGGGCACTATTTGCAAATGACTCTAGTTTAACTAGTTTACATCACTGAAGATCGGGTAAGGGCTCAAGTTACCTCGAGAAGAAGGTATTAGGCACTCCTCGAGGTCCACAACTATGGGTCCTGGTCAAACTTAAATTATATGGACTAGTCAGATAAACGAAGAGAGCACGAAACTTGAGAATTTTGCTATAAAAAGATTTTGAACAGATGGGTACAACTATTTTGATTCTTATAGAGAAGAAACAAAATGCGGGGG
>ML519115.1:33041-64149 GCA_005239535.1 Nicotiana rustica
GAGGGGGGGCTAAGTTTTTTAGCCTACCCCGTGCAACATAAATAATATTTCGTAACTCCCTCGAAATAGGTGTTACTCATATTATTTAGCGCGCACAGTCTACCATCTCCTGCTACTCGATTACTATGTTAAAGTTGTTTACCTAAAAGCTCTCCAATTCAATTCTAAGCCGTGCCCTATGCGTGCATTACCCGTCCCATACATATGGTCCAAGAGGTTTTGGGACCTCTATTTGGATGGTTCTAGACTTTATCTAGACTGCTAAAAAATGTAGAAACTAGGCGACAACAACAAATATCTAAGGACTTCACATAGGTGCAATTAAATGCTCACATTGACCTCCACACTTAAGCAGTAAGTGCATGCAAACACATATATCAATAAGGAATTGGCAGAATCTGGAATCTTAAACTTATGTACACGCTTTCTAGGCTACCAAAGTATGCAGGTAAATTTCAGATGCATGATATCGCTTATAGGTAGAATTATGCAGGTATTGCAAGATGGTTGTTGAAAGTTTTAAGTTACCAATCCTATATGTGTGATTCCTAGGTGATCTACGCAATTGGGTATAATAGAATCTGCTGGGAAGAGTCCAAGAGTTATCCAGATTTTCCTAATAGTGATGCTCAGGAACATTGTTTAAGTAGTCTAATATTAACCAATTAACAAATAATTATTTCCAATTGGAAGGATCTCTAACAATCGATGATTAGAACTCACTTTATTTATACTTAGTCCTATAAATAGGATTTCTAGTGATCAATGTGATACAATAACGAATGAAGTGATCAAAAATCCTATAGGCATAATTTCTAGTGAATAACTGAAGCGAATTGAAGGAAAATTCATTGACATTTGTTCATATAGGCAGGTTTCTAGTATATTTAAAAGTAATCATGCAAATTGAAGGGGTGATTACTTCCTATAGGCATGTTGTCTATAAACACGCAGCAGTAGACATAGCATTTGAACCCATGATTAATAGTAAACAAGTAATGTGTGTGTGTGCTCCTCCTAATGTCATGATCTCTTTAGTGCTCATGTAATCGAACAACACATATAGAAAGCATATTACCAAGTCCTATAGGCATGTTATCTACCCATTGCACATAGATATTAAATTCTACCCACTCCCTTTTTACTAACACCCCAATGGTTTATAAAAAAGGTTATTACATGCCCAATAATGAGTCAAAAGTATAAATGTTACATAACAGTAATAATAGGCCAACAACAGGCCCAAAAAAAAAATACTCAACATTGCCTTGTATAAAGTACTATATAAATACCCAAAATAATTATTTGGCATTGTAAAAATATAAAGTACTATTTTTACACAAATAGTATAAATAAGGAGCCTTTGTATATGAATATAGGCTATTCTTGTAAAACTAAATAAATAGCTTAAAAATGTAAACATAATTATATGAAATGAAGTGAAAAATATTATGAAACATGTATGAGGATGCAAAATAGTAATTTGGATGACTAAGTCATCACAAATAATTTAAAGGGATAATTACTGAATTGTTATATAATTTAATGCAAGAAACTTAATTTAAAAAGCTCTAAAATTATGAAAAATTATAAAAAGTTCTCGTGTAAGTATTTTAAACTAAATAATAATAAAACCTATATTTTGAAAGTATATATATTGTTTAAGAAAATATATGAGGGCAAAATTGGATATCAACAACTGCCCCTCTTTACCCGGGAATGATGAAAGAGTTGCCAGGTAAAGAAAATGATGACCGATTTTGACCGAATGAGGCGATTTGAAAAATGGAGGTCGAACCCTAGTTCCTGAATTGCCTACATATCCCTGGTATTACGGGATTCAGGCTGTGTGTAGTTCTGGATCCAACGACAAACGAAACCGACAATGTTGTTATAACAATTATTGTATGCTTCGGAAAGGGTTCTTTTAGGTAGGATGGTATGACATAAATTTATACAAAATCTAAAACATGACGGATGTATCTCAGAACAAGTATGTGAATAGTTATCAAGTAAAAGTGAGTAACTGATGGTGGTTGGTTAAGTTTGAAATAATTGCAGGATGTAAGTGTTGAATGGAAACCGGAGCAAAGGTTGCTCCCGTTTGAAGAACTGTTACTTCCTGGATTACCTGCAAAACATAAAATACGACGCATGCAAGTATATATGGATTATTGCGAGAATTTAAACATGATGCAAATTTCCTATAGACCATGAAGGTTGTCTTTGGACGGTGAGGGTGATGTCCTGGGCCATGAATCATGTGATAAGGTTTTCGCAGGCCATGAAATGATGTCCTCGGGCCATGAGAATGATGCCTCTGAACCATGATGCCTTTGAATAATGACGTGCGCTTTTGAGAGATCCTCGGGCCATGAAATGGTGTCTTCCGGCTATGAGGATGATGCCTTCAGACTATGACGCCTTAGGAGAAAATGGAAATGTTTCAACACATGAAATGTAAAGACATGATGTTTGGTCATATGCGAAGATACGACAAGACAAAGCTTAGTCTTGGGTAAGGTGAGGGCAGTGCTTAGCCTTGGGGGAGTAGAGGATAATTCCAGGTTATAGATGGCGTGATGAATATAAAATTTAGTCTTGAGGAAAAGGCAGTGCTTAGACTTATGCAAGAAGGGGAGGTAAGGCTTAGCCTCATACAAAATAGGAGACAATGCTTAGTCTCATGCAAAGAAGGCAGTGTTTAGCCTTATGCGGTTAAGGAGGCAGGGGTTAGCCTCATGCAAGTAGGAGAGAATGCTTAGTCTCATGATAATAAAGGCAGTGCTTAGCCTTGAGTAGTTAAGGAGGCACTGCTTAGCCTCATGCAAATAAGAGACAATGCTTAGTCTCATGCAAATAGGAGACAGTGCTTAGTCTCATGCAAATAAAGACAGTGTTTATCCTTATGCAGTTAAGGAGGCAGGGCTTAGCCTCATGCAAATGGGAGACAATGTTTAGTCTCATGCAAATAGGAGACAATGCTTATTCTCATGCAAAGAAAGCCAGTGCTTAGCCTTATGCAGTTAAGGAAGCAGGGCTTAGCCTCATGCAAATAGGATACAATGCTTAGTCTCATGCAAAGAAAGGCAGTGCTTAGCCTTGAGGAGTTAAGGAGGCACTGCTTAGCCTCATGCAAATAAGAGACAATGCTTAGTCTCATAAAGGCAACGCTTAGCCTTATGCAGTTAAGGAGGCAGGGCTTAGCCTCATGTAAATAGGAGACAATGCTTAGTCTCATAAAGGCAACGCTTAGCCTTATGCAGTTAAGGAAGCAGGGCTTAGCCTCATGCAAATAGGATACAATGCTTAGTCTCATGCAAAGAAAGGCAGTGCTTAGCCTTATGCAGTTAAGGAGGCATGGCTTAGCCTCATTCAAATAGGAGACAATGCTTAGTCTCATGCGAATAAAGGCAGCGCTTAGCCTTATGCAGTTAAGGAGGCAGGGCTTAGCCTCATGTAAATAGGAGACAATGCTTAGTCTCATAAAGGCAACGCTTAGCCTTATGCAGTTAAGGAGGCAGGTCTTAGCCTCATGCAAATATGAGACAATGCTTAGTCTCTTGCAAAGAAAGGCAGTGCTTAGCCTTGCGCAATCAAGGAGGCAGAGCTTAGCCTCATGTGGGAAAACAATGAGTGACAGTGAGAAAGCAGAGTATTTCTTAGCTGAAGATGTGTTTGCGTTTGGCAACTTTGTCATTATGAAGGTAGTGATTTGGATGTGTGTATGTATTTGTGAATATTCTTGTTATGTTCATTATGCTGAATCCAAAGAAACAATCGTGACTTTTGCGGGGAAGGTTGGTACGTGCTTTCGCCTTCTCGCTTTGCTTTTGTTCATGTCTTGAAATCCTGTTTTAGTTACCCTGGGTTGTTTATAAAGTTTCGAAAAATATGCGTGCATGATAAATGTAGTTATTTAAAATATAGTAGTAGGAAACATCAACTAAGTGAGATGAACCAATGACTATGACATATTTTAGAGACATTGCGACTCCTTGCTTTAGAATTTTGAGGGTCCTCCTCAAAATTCTGCCCCAATATAAAAGCAATTCTTTGACTGTTCCGTGTATGACAAAGTTGGCTGGACTTGCTTTAGAATTTCGAGGGTCTTCCTCAAAAAAATTTCACAATTTCTGACAATGGAAAAAATGAATATTTTATTTAGATTTGACCGAACTCACAGGGATGTCTACTTATCCCCTCTTAAACGGGAATCAGGTCAAGTGTAGTTCGGTTACATCAGATGAAGAAATGTACAATCTAAACATAGTATCTCTTGAATGCGTCTGAGTTGATAGGTTTTGTCCAAATTTCTCCGTCCATTTCTGCAAGTATGAGTGCTCCTCCTGTTAGCACTCTGTGAACAATGTTGGGCCCTTGCCAATTGGGTGAAAATTTCCCTTTGGCTTCATCTTGATGCGGGAAGATCCTCTTTAGCACCAACTGCCCCAGTTGATGTGCGAACCGTGGTATGATATCCCGGTAAGGCATTGGGAAGCTTTTCTTGCCATTGTTTGTGATTATCGACCATCTTCTTTAATATTTTCTTGATGTTCTTATTGGTGGCTTCCACGACTACATTCATTTGCGGCATGTATGTTGTGGAATTCTTGTGCTTAATCTAGAAGGTTTCACACATGTATCTCATCAAATCACTGTTAAGGTTGGCGGCGTTGTCGGTGATGATTGATTCTGGTAACCCGAATCGACAAATAATGCGATCCCTAACTAAATCTGCGACGACCTTCTTATTTTCAACTTTGTAAAATGCAGCTCCAACCCAATTTGTGAAACAGTCTATGGCCACTAGAATGAACCTATTCCCATTTGAAGCAGGGGGATCGATTGGACCGATGAAATCCATCCCCCAAGCGGAGAAAGGACAAGGTGCACTTGTTGCATTGAGTTCATTGGGTGGCACTCGTATCATATCAGCATGAACTTGGCTTTGATGACACTTTTGGACATACCTGATGCAGTCTGTTTCCACATTCATCCAAAAATATCTTGCTCTTAATATCTTCTTAGATAAGACGAAGTTATTCATGTGTGGTCCGCAAGTTCCGGCATGTATCTCTTCGAGCAATTTTGATTCTTCCTTGGCATCGACACACTATAATAACCCCAGATCTGGAATCCTTCTGTATAGAATTCCTCCTCTTTGAAAGAAGTGGTTAGATAATCTTCGGAGTGTGCATTTATTTGGTTTGATTTGCGTGCTCCGGGTATTCTCCCTTTTCCAAATATTCTTTGATGTCATGGAACCATGGATTTCCATCAATTTCTTCTGGCTGACTATGAATCCCTATTGGGATCGGGTCAATGAAATTCTTGTCTGGGTGTTGTATCATGGAAGATAGAGTGGCTAATGCATCCGCGAACTCATTTTGGATTCTCAGTACATGTTTGAACTATGTTTTTGTGAATCTCTTCATCAACTCATGAACATATTACAAATGTGGAAATATTTATGTATTCTTTGTAGCCCATTCTCCTAAAACCTGATGTACCAAAAGGTCTGAATCTCCAATTACCACCAATTTCCTGAACGTTCATGTCAATGGCCAACTTGAGACCCAAGATGCAAGCCTCATACTCTGCCATATTGTTGGACATGGAAACCCGAGCTTTGCGGATACTGGATAGTGTTGACCTATTTATGACTCTAAAACTGCTCCAATACCTACTCCTTTGAAGTTTGTGGCTCCATCAAAGAATATTCTCCATCCATCATAGGGTTCAATGATATCTTCTCCAACGAATGACACCTCTTCATCGGGAAAATATGTTTTTAGTGGTTCGTATTCTCCATCTACAGGGTTTTCTGCCTGATGATCCGCCAATGCTTGCCTTTTGATAGACTTCTGACTTACTTAGATGATGTCGAACTCACTTAGTAGTATCTGCCATTTTGCTAACTTCCCCGTAGGCATGTGTTTCTAGAAGATGTATTTTAACGGGTCCATCCTTGATAAGATATATGTGGTGTAGGCACATAAATAGTGCCTCAAGTTTTGAGATATCCATGTCAAAGTGCAGCAGGTGCGTTCCAACAAAGAATATCATGCTTCGTAGGGTGTGAACTTCTTACTAAGATAGAAAATGGACGGTTCCTTTCTTCCCGTCTCGTCGTGTTGCCCCAACACACAACCGAAATCCCCATCTAGTACAGATAAATAGAGTAGCAGAGGTCTCACAGGTTCCAGCGGGACCAGAACCGGTGGTGTGGACTAATATTCCTTGATCCCGTCTAAGGCTTTCTAACATTCTTCAGTCCAACTTGTTGCAGAGTCATTCTTCAACATTTTGAAAATCGGTTCACAGATCACAGTTGATTGTGCTATTTACGGATGATGTAATTGAGACGCCCTAAGAAACACATCACATCTTTCTTGTTCAACGGAGGGGGCAAATCTTGGATAGCCTTAACCTTTGACTTGTCTAGCTCAATTCCTCGACGGCTGACAATGAACCTTAGCAGCTTTCCAACAGGGAATTCGAAGTCACACTTTGCGGGATTCAGTTTCAAATCGTACCTTCGAAGTCGTTAAAAAAATTTCTTCAAATCAGCTATGTGATTTGTACTTTTTTTTAGATTTGACGATGACGTCGTCCACGTACACCTCTATCTCTTTGTGTATCATGTCGTGGAAAATGGTTGTCATGTACCTCATATAAGTGGCTCCAGCATTCTATAGGCGAAACGACATCATTTTGTAGCAACACAATCCTCGTGGTGTAATAAAGGCTATCTTTTCGGCATCCTCTTCATCCATCCAGATCTGATGATATCTTGCGAAGCAATCCACAAAGGATTGGAGTTCATGCTTGGCACAATTGTCGATCAAATGAAAGTCATCTTTAGGACTTGCTCTGTTTAAGTCCCGATAGTCGACACACACTCTGACTTTCCCATCTTTCTTTGGAACTGGCACAATGTTAGCCAACCATGTCGTATATTCAACCACTCTGAGAACCTTGACTTTGATCTGCTTGGTTACTTCCTCCTTAATTTTTAGACTCATATCTGGCTTGAACTTTTTGAGCTTCTGCTTTACATGCGGACCCATAGGGTTGGTAGGTAGCTTATGAGCCACTATAGACGTGCTCAAACCGGTCATATCATCATAGGACCATGGAAAAATATCCTCATACTCCCTCAAGAACTAGATGTATTCTTCTTTCTCTGACGGCGATAGGTGAATGGTTACACGAGTTCCCTTGACTGTTTCAGAGTTTCCCAAATTAACTGTTTCAGTCTCATCCAAATTGGACTTAAGCTTGTTTTAAAAATTTCCACTTCCCTGACAATTTTCTCTGGTATAATGTCTTCTTCCAGATCCTCTGAATCACTATCCTTATGTCGCGTTGTCTCATTACATGTCATAATCGTAGTTTCATCAAGATAAGTAATAATAACACCGTAGAGAGAAAATGTAAAGGATAATAATAAATACTTAAATAGCAATCCATTGATAAATAATAAAAAAATGTCAAACAAGTGTCGTTTGATGATTTGAGCAATTATTTCAAAATAAAATACGTTTAAAAACAAAATACTGAAAATGTCTTAAATGCCCATATAATTGTTTTCATAAATAAATGATGCTAATTGCCAGGCTACCCAGGAACTCGATGAGACCTTGATGGTGCATCAGTCCAGTTCTTCAGAACGACTCCCTTGTCCTTTGTCTGAATAATAAGGCTTTCCTCCTCATGCTCCTCAACTATCGCACTACAGTCCATGTCTTCATCATCCAGAAACAGATTCCTTATGCCAGCTAGGACTTCATCTTCTTCGGATCCCCACATCATGTCAGCTTGATGAAATGACTAGCTCAAATGTGGTACTGGTTGATCTAGAGGGCAATAAGGACCACGCTAGGGTGGCGACCAATTCTGATACTCGTGCCAGATGTATTCATATCCATGCCCAAAAGTTGTGCCGTGACGCTTTAGCTGTATCGGTTTGGTGATCCCTTGGAGATTCTTGCCGAGACCTTTGCTGGGTTCATACCCTGTCCATGTCAATATGCTCTCTATCTTACTGCTCCACAATTTATCTTTCTCAATTGCATTGACGCGCTTGATGCGATGGTATGTTTCTCCACCCTACTTCTTTCTATTATCGACAACCATAACAGTCTAATTGGTATAAATAGGGTTACTTCCGTCCCTATGAATGAGCACTTCCTGATGGTTCCACTCAAACTTCACGACCTAAGCCACAGCCCCAGCGACATGTATCCATGGTCGTCCCAACAATAGGTTATAGGTGACGGATATATCCAACACTTGAAACTAAACATCAAACCAGCTCAGGCCCATATGTAGGCTGAGGTTGGTCTACCCAATTGTGGCCCTTTGAGACCCATCAAATGCTTTCACATTCATACTCCCTGCTCGTATCTCGTGCAGACCTTTATCCAATCTTTTCAAAGTATCTAGTGGGCAGATGTTGAGACTCGAACCCCCATCTCTCAGGACTCTGGCGATGAATTTGTCCTCAAACTGCATCATGATATATAGTGCCCTGTTGTGACATAGTCCTTCCGATGGCAGCTCATCTTCATGAAAAGTGATCCACTTGCCCTACCATGTTGGCCATCTCTCCACTGGTGATATTATTGGGCACATAGGCTTCATTCAACACCTTCATCAAGGCATTCCTATGTGCCTCAGAGTTTTGCATCAATGATAAAATCGATATTTGAGTAGGGGTTTTGTTCAGATGATTAACCACAAAATATTCTCTTGCCAGCACCTTTATCCAAAGATCATCCGGGCCAGTCTCAACGACAAGCGGCTTAGAGGCGGCTTCTTTGCTTGTTCCTCCCAAATGCTCGGGTGTATAAAACCTACCAGTTTTGGTCATGCCTTACGCTACACCTGTTTCTTCCATTTTGCCTTTCCTTTCCTTCTTGCTTCCGCAATATAATCCCAAGGTATATCATTAGACTTAAAAGACAGCGTAGGTGGTACCATCACGGTGAAGGGTGTTGTTACTTCAACCTCAAATAGAGCTTGTGCGCTACCTCAACATCAATCGGTGCCTGAGTTTGTACCACGATAAGAGTAAGAGTGAATGGAGATGTTTTAGGATTATCCCTTTCTCTAATGAGTCCAATTGACCCCTCCGAGTCCCATTCTTCATCAGTCTCTATCACGTTTACCCCTTCTCCCCTCTAATCCGGGAGAGGATTGTCACGGACATTAGATGCAATCTCCTTTTCCCGTATGACTTTGGCATCAACTAATGTCTGAATCTTATCCTTCAAAGTACGACATTCATCAATATTATGACCCTTCATGCCTGAGTGATATGCACATGTCTTATTTGGATTAATCCACCGGGAGGAGTTTTCTATAGCAATAGTGAGAATGCGAGTGACATAACTGAAAACCTTCATCCTTTTGTACAGTTGGGCTATGGGTTCGACAATTGGGGTGTATTGTCTGGGTGATCTGCGGTCGAAATTTCGTCTAGGGTTTTGGTAGTTTTGGCCGGCTGTTAGTGAGTGGTAGTATGGTTGTTGGGTGTTATAAGTATGGTAAGTGGTGGCAGTTTCTTGATATTAGGGAGGTGAAGGCTGATATGTGGGTGGGGGTGTTTGATATGTAAGAGGAGACATTGGACCTTGGGCTACATTACTGCACCAATGTCTTTTTTCATGGAGATACCTCCTAAATGCAAGGCTTTATTTGTGGCTTGGAGTGCTTCAAAATTTGTCACCATTCCGCTTTTGATCCCTTCTTCTATTCTTTCTCTCAACTTGATGATGTCAGAAAATTTATGGTTTTAAATAACCATCAGTCTTTCGTAGTATTGCGGATCCTGAGATCTGACGAAGAACTTATTCATATGTTCTTCTTCCAGTGCTGGCCTTACTTTTGTAGCTTCAGACCTTCACCAGGTATCATAATCATGAAAAAGTATCGTTGGCTTCTTCTTAAGATTCTGAATATAGAAAATGTCTGGCGCATTTTCAGTGTTAAACCTGAACCGATCTATGGAATCTGATGCCATGCTCGCCCAATTAACTCATTTCTTTGGGTCCTGACTGATGTACTAAGACAAGGCGTCTCCAGTAAGGCTTCTCATGAATAGCTTCATGCATATTATTTCATCCTTGCCAACCCCTACAAGCTTGCCACAATACATTCTCAAATGCACCTTCGAATTACCAGCCCCGTCGAGCATTTCAAACTTAGGAGTTTTGTTACCCTTTGGTAGTTCTACATCTGGATGAATACACAAATCTTCATATTTCAAACCCTCAATGCCTTTGCATGCTTCGACACTTTGAACTCTGCTAGTAAGTTTCTTGAGCTCTTCCGCTATGTTCTTGATGAGCAGGTCCTTCTCGGCAGATTCAGGTATATATAGGGTCTGTTGTGGGGTATGGGGTAAATTTTCCACGTATATGGGATTGCTTTGTTGGACTCCGGGAATCTGGGTGTAGTGGTGGTCGTTGCTTGAGTTTTGGGGATCAGGGGTAGGCTGTGGTTCATTTTGAGAAGTATGGTAAGTGGTGGTTTGTGGATACTAAGTTGGATGGTGATGGTGTTGTGGAGGGGTAGGTATTTGTGGAGGATTATGGTTTTGAGGAGGTGTGGCGTATTAATGAGGCACATAAGGATTTTGCGGATTTTGATTTTTTATGTTTTGGGGAGGTGCCAGGTTTTGGGCATTTATTTTTTGTTGATTAACGTCGGGGACTTTTAGGGTGAGGGAAAGATTTGCCAAGTTCCGGACCTGCTCAAGCTCCCCTTGTAGCTCCAGTTTTTTGTGTTCCATACTCAAGACCAAATCGTTCTACGCTGGAGTACTCTGACTGTTTGAAGTTTCAATGTTCTCTGCATGGGTAGCATTGTCTTTCCTATTACCACTCATATCATCCATTTTGGCTTTTCCTTTGTTCTTGGGATCACTTGGTGGAGGAGGAGGTGGATGACCTCTAGATCTTGTGTGATATGCTGACGATGCCAGTATGCACGAACCAACCTTGGGAAATGGGAACAAAAAAAAAGAAACGAAAAACAAAAAAAGTAATCAAGTCAGTAAGGATTATTAAAAAGATGTTTGCGATATTGAACATGTGTTGTAGAATCAGTAAATAAATTCGCGTCCTAATTTAAGGGACCTCATTATGCCCGACGTAGGCCTAAGAGACACACAAACAACAACAACAAAAACAAACCCAGTATGTTCTCACCAGGTGGGGTCTGGGGAGGGTAGTCTATACATAGACCTTACCCCTACCTAACAGGTAGAGAGACTGTTTCCAATAGACCCTCGACTAAGCGACACATAGACTTGGAGAAAATTTATGCCAATAATTGCGTTATTTCATTAGTGTGAAAATGAGTCAAATTGTTTCTAAAACGACAATAATGCGAAAAGTCACTAAGGGCATTTGCCTTATTACAATCGAAAATCTAAATGAAGCAGTAAAGACATTATTTCCTCATGTACTTGGCCTTAGAGGGACCTTCTCCATGCTTGGCCTTCTTGGATCCATCAATCCAGTTCCCCAGGTCGCGCATATCCAATAGTAGATAAGCCCTTGCTAGATGTCCTCCTTCATTTCCTTCCGCGTTATGACAATCCGAGAGCCTCTTCCTCATTTTCCCCTCAAGTTCCATTAGACCTTGATCCAAATATTCCAATCTCTCCGTTGATTTAGTAGAAATTTCTTTCCATTCATTGATTGCTTCCATATCCACTTTGTGTTGTTCCAAATGCCTAGCTTTAGATTCGAAGACCCTCTTGTGCAACATACTATACTTGAATTGTGCTTCAACAGTGTCATCTATAACCCTATTTTTCAGATTGATCCCTAGCTTGACATCTCCCGCTATATCATCTACCAACCATGATTGGTAGAAGTACATATGGCCGACATGATACCTGTCCGGGTCGATAGTATCTTTCTCCATAATGACCTTTTGATTCCAGATAATGTTGCACCTCGAATTTGAACGGAATGACGTTCCCTTTAAATTTTGCTTTGTACTGGACCATGTTGGAAATCCGAGGTATAACCTAATTTCTTCCCACTTGCCTCATTACCCTTATAGGTTCATAAGTATAGATTCCTCTTAACCCAATCAACACTAGATGAGTGGTTTCTCTTGACCTGATGATGAATGCGCTTCTAGGGAACCATTCAAACATCCAATGTACCTTTTATTAGTCAAATTGCTGAAAAATCGCACCCAGCTCACAGCACTTCCAGGTTGCGAATACCTATTTGAGATAAATGTTATTCTTTTTTATGATGGTAGGCTATGTAGTCATTAAAGTGTCGTCGTAGAAGCTCTTGGCGATATGCACCTATCTGGAAATGTTCTAATAACAAAACTTGCAGCCACCCCTCGAAGTGCCCATACCCCTGCTTGCATTGATCTAGAGCACGATACATTTCGGCCAAGATCATGGGGACGATAGTGTAAGTTTTTCCCTTAATTCCTTCCGTTAGAGTCCTAGCAACCATGACTAAGAGAGTGTGGATCCTTCCCCCTTTCATCGCAAATATCAGCAACCCCAAGAAACAGACAATGAACACAAAAACTCGGTGGTGTGTCCAACCCAAGGAAGTAATGGCAAGTTCATTATGGTGAAGGCGATATGACTTTCTATTCCCATAACATTCATAAAGGAATTCAAATGGGATGTATGACTTCTTTAGACAGAGTAACTCATCATTTTGCTTGAAACCCATCAGTTTCAAAAAATTGCGGGGAGTGCGATTTTCTGCTACTAATCAACCTGAACTATCTCATGGCAGCCTAGCGAAGCCTCCTATTTCCTCTAAGAGAGGAGTCATTTCTTTGTTACCAAAGTGAAAGACAACTCTTTTCTCATCCCAAAAAATAGTGGCGGCCTCAATCAATGCATTATTTGGCCGAGTGTCCAATAAGGAAGGTAAATTACCTAGGACCCTTTTCACATGATTCTTATCACTAGGTGAGAGGTTCTTCCACCAATCAAGCAACAAAAGAGGGATGTTTTGAACCATGACGAACCTGGGGACTTCGTGCCTCATTGTTTTGAAAAACAGATATAGTTAGCCCTTTCCCCCTCCGGATTTGACAATTTACACATTAACGATCAACATACCAGCATTTCTTCTCCAAGTAACGCATATAACGTGATGGTGTCCATTGGGATTATGGAAATCCCGTCAGACTTTGGACAAGGCTTATCTTAGTAGATTATCACGGATAACGTTCTTACCCATACTAGGTTTGATATGATGCATGCACATTTGGTACTGGAGAGAGGTTTCTAGAACGGTCTAGACCGGTACTCTCAAGTAGAAAACTTGAGAGGGAAAGGATTGGAACCGTCGACTGCACTGCTGATCACCTAGTTTACCGCAAATAAGCCTTTCCAATTTAAAGGGTAATTTTTGAAGAGTACAGACACTCATCAAGTGCCGCTATGTTATTAGTTGGGCACGAGTGGAATATGATATAGAGCATGCTTCATGCAAATATAATAACACATTGCCAAGTATTTTCATGATAAATATGTGAAAGCAATAAGCGCAGTACTAAGATAAAACATAAAAGACGTAAAAATAAATACAAAAGAAGAAGTTAGTTTGTGGAATATAAGGAATGTAATAAAATAAGCAAGGGAGTAGGCGTGGGGGAGACATGATGTAGCAATATTTAAGCAAATGATGAGCAGTTTAGAGTAGATAAGGGTGAATAGGAAAAGGATATGCATGTTATAGCCATTTTAAACAAGGAAGGACAAGGAAGGGAAGTGATTTGCATATTACAATGAGTTTAAACAAACAAAGGGAAAACAGGAGAGGGACGTGCATGTAACAAGTAAACGGAAAATGGAAGAGGGATGTGCATGTAACAATGAATTAGACAAATAAAGGAAAATGGGCGAGGGGTGAGTATGTAACAATGAATTATACAAATAAAAGGAAAACGGGAGAGGGAAGCATGTTTTATCAAAGAGGACTAATCCATATAAGCCAAATTCGCTATGGTAAGAGCCTAAGTATAAATCCCTATTAGAGTCGCCATGCTGTCGCGCTCCTTTTTCTCGCGAAATGGGGTTTCAACATGTGACAACTCTTTTAAGGAGGTATTAAAAGAGAAGAGTCGCCACCTAACGATTTTTAAGGTGCGTTAGGGCACCTATTTGCAAATGACTCTGGTTTAACTAGTTTACATCACCAAAGACCGGGTAAGGGATCAAGTTACCTCGAGGAGAAGGTATTAGGCACTCCTCGAGGTCCACAACTGTGGATCCCAACCGAACTTAATTTATATGGACTAGTCAGATAACCGTAGATAGCACATAACTTGAGAATTTTACTATAAAAAGATTTTGAACAGATGGGTACAACTATTTTGATTCTAATATAGAAGAAAGAAATTGTGTGTGTGTGTGGGGGGGGGGTCCTAAGTTTTATAGCCTAAAGGATCACCCCGTGAAACATATATAATATTTCATAACTCCATGGAAATGTGGTGTTACTCATATTGTTCAGCGGGCATAAACTATCATCTCCTGCTACCCGATTACTTTGTTAAAGTTGTTTACCTAAAAGCGCTCTAATTCAATTCTAAGTCGTGCTATATACATGCATTAACCGTACCATACCTATAGTCCAGGAGGTTTTGGGACCTCTATTTGGATGGTTCTAGACTTTATCTAGGTTACTCAAAAATGTAAAAACTAGGTGACAAACAAAACAAAAATCTAAGGACTTCACTTAGGTGCAATTAAAGGCACACATACATCACCACACTTAAGAAACAAGTGAACGCAAATACACATACATCAATTAGGAATTGGAAGAATCGGTAATCTTAAACCTATGGACACACTTTCCAGGCGATCAAAGAATGCATGTAAATTTCAGATGTAGGATATCACTTATAGGCAGAATTATGTAGGTATTGCAAGCTGGTTGTTGAAAGTTTTAAGTTACCAATCCTATATGTGTGATGCCTAGGTGATCTATGCAATTGGGTATAACAGAATATGCTGGAAAGAGTCCAGAGTTATCAAGATTTTCCTAACAATGACACTCAGGAACATTGTTTAAGTAGTCTAATATTAACCAATTAACATGAAATTATTCCTATACGCAGGATCTCTAACAATCGATGATTAGAACTCACTTTATCTATACTTAGTCCTATAAACAGGATTTCTAGTGATCAATGCGATACAATAACAAATGAAATGATCAAAAATCTTATATGCATAATTTCTAGTGAATAACTGAAGCGAATTGAAGGAAAATTCATTGACATTTGTTCCTATAGGCAGGTTTCTAGTATATTTAAAAGTAAAATGCAAATTGAAGGGGTGCTTACTTCCTATAGACATGTTATCTACCCATTGCATGTAGATATTAAATTCTACCCACTCCCTTTTTACTAACACCCCAATTGTTTATACAAGAGGTTATTACATGCCCAATAATGAGTAAAAAGTATAAATGTTACTTAACAGTAATAATAGGCCCACAACAGACCCAAATAAAAATAAATACCCAGCATTGCTGGGCCTTCAATAACTCTTACACAACGTACCCAGGACTTCAACAAAGAGCCACATTCAATACACAACTCAGGGATCCATAGAGCATTCCAAAACCAATTTATTCAACCACCGCACTAAGTGTTGCATCACTTGAACAAAGCCTCAGTGAGTCGGAGTGAATAGGAACAAATTTGAGATTGAGGGAGTGACTAAGGATCAAGCCCTGCCGTGTTAGAGTTCACAAGGGCCTCAATTGGACCACGCGCAGTGCTCACACTAGGGAGGCCAACAATAGAACCTAGATAGCCTTGGCTTTTAGCCGGCTAAGAATGAGGAGTTCAGAATAGCATGACTAGCAAGTAAGGAGATTGGATAGTGATGGAGGGACAAAAGTTAGGTGATACAATTATACTTAAAATTGACATAGCCAAGTTGATCATACAAAGCAGCTAATCAAGCATATCATAAGACTTTGTTTATTAGAACTTCAACATTTAGCAAAGTAGCACATAACAAACACATATTGGGAGAGTTAGGGGGAGGAACAGGTTTGCAAAGTTTGATAGAAATTAACACTAACAGGTTGTTAACTTAAGAATTCTAATTTAGGCTAAGTATACATCTTATCATCATAAGACAAATATGTTAATTCTCATCAGAAGGAAAGGCAACATTGAAACACATATTATGACAGGCCAAGTAATCACCAAAGGAACTAGGAATTAAGACATACAAGGAGGCATATTAGCAAGGAAGCAAAATCAAAGTTGAGGGAAAATGGAATGTTTATCTTAAAATCCTAAGTGATGCTAGGGATCAGGATAGCAAGGAAATATGTTTAGAGTAAATCTAAAAGTAGTGTTCCATATAGTTGTTGCTAGTACACAAAGAACAGTCAATCAGACACAAGACTCAACACTAAATGATTTATTCAAAGTAGATGGAGGTTTCCATAGAGTTGTAGTAGTATCCAAAGCAAGGTTTGAAGAAAATTCTATAACTAGCAACATATAGTCACAACAGTCAGGTTCATATCAAAATAGGAACGCATTAATGCTCAAAACTGAAACATATTCAGATGCTAGAGGTACATAACTAATCCCAGAAGAAAACAAAGAACCAACACAGAAGTGCAGACAATAATGAACAAAGCAGTAAACTATCAACTATCATAGGATGAAAAAAGAGTATTGAGCATTATCATAATAGTGCAATATCAGGGATTAACAACTTAATCATACTCATATAATTCAAACACATATATGTATACAGAAGGAAGGAAAGAAATTAACATTACAAGGGTTAAAAACACTAACCAGTAGCACAATTACACGAGCAAAAGAATAGTAAAGAGCTTAATAGCAAGAACACCAGATCTTCGATGCTTAAGAGTTCACAGGAGGAGGTTGTTTAATGGCCTTGGCTTTCAGCCATCGCAGAATTCAACAGTTTTAGAAAACATTCGAGTGTAACCGAGTAAGTGAGTGAGGGAAAGAGGAGAATATTGAGAATAATAGCAGTGATTAGATCCGTCAAAGGGGATTATGGGAGGGGTTTACATAGTAGTAGAAATTGAACAAACAAAAAAGGAAATATAATCAATCAAACATAAAATAAGGAAAGAAGAACATGCAGAATTGATTAGAATCAATTTAGGAGAAAATAAGGCAAACCCTAGTTTGATCGGAATCACAGACTGGCCGGAGATCTTGTTAAATTTGGCTCGTGTAATCTTGCCATAGACGTATATGGACGGAAAACCATCCCAATATTACTGAATAGGTCCAATCCTTCTTTATTTGGGGAATGATACTTTCCAAAACCGGGCAAGTACCAAGTAATACTATGTTTATACAAGTAACAACGATATAATCCCAAAAAGGTAAGCAAATCAGTGTAAGAATCTATGGATGGATTGGATTAGGAATAGAACTGGAGGCGAAAAATAGGGTTTGTGAAGAGACGAGAAGGTTCGAAAGGATTTGGAGCAGCAGACGGGTGAAATAAGGGTTAGGTTTGAGTGAGGTTAATTTAAAAGGGGAGGATGAATGAGAGCCGTTGATCATGAGATATCAACAACCATGATTAACAATTTGAATGGGGCAGGTCGTGGAGATGGGTACCGAACATGTTTTAGATTAATGGGCCGTTTGGTTTGGGTTGGGGCTATTGGGCTAAGGTACTGGGCCTCCTGGTCCGAAAATTGGCTTAAAAACTTGCGCCAGCTCTCAAGTACACTCAATTTATTTAAAATAATTTTAAAAAATGGCTAGTAAATAAATAAAAAATAATATTTTTATGCACATAATGATTTAAAAAAATTATTTGGCATTCTAAAAATATAAAATACTATTTTGAAACAAATAGTATAAATAAGGAGCCTTTGTAGATGAATATAGGCTATTATTGCAAAATTAAATAAATAGCTTAAAAATGTAAACATAATTATATGAAATTAAGTGAAAAATATTATGAAACATGTATGAGGATGCAAAAGAGTAATTTGGATGATTAAGTCATCACAAATAATTAGTAAAGGGTTCCATGTGAGGGTGCTGTAAATGTATCTTTGTGCCACCAATATATAAAAAACCCTTTGGTTTTATCTTTGTATAAATTTCCAACTTGTTTGTGTCTTGAATTTTGATGATTGTCGATAATTAGTCCGATCTTTTGGACTTAAAATAAAAACCCTTAGGTTTTTGTGCTTGATGAACAATCGTTAATAGTTGATCGTTTAGGGTTCGATCCTCGAGTTAAGTTTTGACTCGGGACTATCAACCCTTTGGTTTTAAAATATTGGCCCTTAGGCCATTTTCAATTTGGCCATTAGGCTCTTTAGATCAGCCCTTAGGCTCTTTAGGTTGTTCCTTAGCTTCTTTGGGTTGGCCCCTAGGCTCTTACATATCGGCCCTTAGGCGCTTTTTAGATTGGGTCGATTCGACCTCTAATATGCCTATAATTTTCCACCATTTTGGCTAAAGACTTTTAAAGTTTAATTATGCCTTGGCATGTTTCGTGTTCATCCGACTCTTCGACGGCTCAGATAAGAACCTCGATTATAAGTCGACATGTGACGATAAATGAGTACCTTGTGAGGTTCTCTTGAAGGCTGATTTTTCGAAGCCTTTATATTGAAGGCCGATTTTTTCGAAGCTTTTTCATTGTTCGGAGCTGATATTATCGAAGCTTCTTTGCTTATGCTGAGGGTAGCCTTATTAACTGGGTTTTTCGAAATATTTTTGAAGTATTAGAAGGCCTTTAGGTTTTATGGCGGAAGTCAGACGTCTCCGAGCCGCGTTAATTGGGTCGTAGCCTTTTCATATGACCGTAGTCTTTATATTAGGCCGTAGCATTTAGTCCCTGGGTGAGATGACCTTGGCCTCTATATCGAGGGTATGTCTTTTTAGGGGTCTTACAAGTTCGAATATATAGCCTTGTCCTTCCATGGTGTTAAGTTTGTAGGACCTTTGGCCTACTATTTTGAGGACGCGGTACGGTCCTTCCCGACTAGGGCCTAGCTTTCCTTCATTTGAGTTTCGAGTGTCGAGGGTGAATTTCTTGGAACCAAGTCCCCGACTCTGAGGTAGCGTGGGTTTGTTCTTCTGTTGTAGTTCCTCTCGATTGTTTGCCTTCGAGCAGCCATTTGAACTAGTGCGGCCTCGCGCTTTTCATCTAGTAGCTCGAGGGCGGTGTTCATGGCTACTTCGTTGTTTGGGTTCTCGGGGGACTTGATTTTTCCGGGGTTGATCTCGATTCCTCTGATCGATACCATGAAGCCTAAGAATTTTCCCCAACCGACTCTGAGGGTACATTTCTCTGGGTTGAGCTTTCATGTCGTACCTTCTGAGGATATCGAATGTTACCTGCAAACGAGTCAAACGGTCCTCTGCGTGTATGGACTTAACTATCCCGAATGGCATCACATTAGAACAATATGTACCATACTTCGTGATGAACGAAGTCTTTTCCTAGTCCTCCGGGTTCATTTGAATTTGATCGTACCCGGAGTGCGCGTTGAGAAAAGTAAGGATCTCTTGGCCGGCCTTGGCATCAATCAACTGATAGATGTTGGGAAATGTGAAAGATTCTTTAGGGAATGCCTTATTCAGGTCTTTGTAATATACACACATTCTTAGTTTATAATTTTTAGAAGTATTGTTACCTCGTTTTTGACGAATATATGCTTTACCTCGGACCGAGGCCTGCTCAAGCTCGTTGACTTGATCAATTGCTCATCGATCGCCTATCCATCGGGTTCAATCGAGGGCGTAAACTGCAGTTTCTATTTGGTTGTATGCTTGTCTTTGGACTCTTTCGAGGTATAAGGTATCGATGTTGGCGTCATATCGTACACCACGAACATCTCTTTCGCTGCATGCTGCTCCCCATACACAATCTTCACACCATCCTTTGTTGGGAACATCATCATTTGATGAAGAGTTGAAGGCACCGCCCTCATACTGTATATCCACGGCCTTCCAAGTAAGGAATTGTACCTCATGTCTCATTCGATGACATGGAACTTGGTATCTTGAATTGTACCGGTCACGTTGACTGGGAGGATGATTTCCCCCTTCGTTGTCTCACTCGCCATGTTGAATCCATTCAAGACTCGAGAGGCGGGTAAGATCTATACGAGCAATCTGAGCTACTCCACCACTCTCGACCTGATTATGTTGGCCGAGCTACCCGGAACCTTATTCAAAAGAAAAGAAATTACCAGTGCATCATTATGAGGCCGAGACAGAGCCTTGATGTCTTCTTCACTGAATGTGCGAGCATCCTCGGGTATGTAACTCTGAGTTCGCTTTTCCCTTGTGATGGATACTTTTGTTCGTTTGAACACAGGTCCTTGCGGGACGTCCACTCCTCCAATGATCATATGAATGATATGTTATGACTCATCCTGTTCATTTTTCCTGTTTGCATCCCTTTCTTGAAAGTGATTCTTATCTTGGTCGATGAGGAACTCTCGAAGATGCCCTTCGCTGATCAATCGAGCTACCTCCTCCCAGAGGTGTCTACAATCTTCGATTTTGTGACCGTGAGTGCCATGGTATTTGCACATTAGGTTGGGGTTCCTTTGCGAAGGATCTGACTATATTGGTTTCAACCACCTGGTATCTCTACTCTTACCTATGGCTGATACAGTGTCTGAAGCATCGATGTTGAAGTTGTACTCTGACAATCGGGGTGCCACTATCTGCCCTGTGGGTCTGTCGAAACCAGTTTTACTAATGAGTCCCCGAGAACCTTTTCCTCAATCCGCCCTTGATCGTTTCGAGGTATATTGCTCCTCGGGGCATTTTTTCGGTCTTCGACATATGGTTGGTATCTTTCCTTGTTCGGTCTCGACTCCCTTGCAACATTTCTTGATTCTTTGGTTAAGAGCATGTTTGGATATACTGAGCCCGAAGGGGCTCCCAATTGGCCGTCCTCGACCCTGATGTTTGATTGATACCTGTTGTGCACATCGACCCATGTTAGGGCAGGATACTCAATCAAATTTTGCTTCAACTGCTTCAAGGCTATCGAGCAGCGTTCATTTAAGCCCTGAGTGAAGGCTTGCACTGCCCAGTCATCGGAGACAAGTGGTAATTCCATTTGCTCCATCTGAAAGCGAGATACGAACTCTCTTAGCATCTCGTTCTCTCTTTATTTAATTTTGAAGACATTGGACTTTCTTGTAGCGACCTTAATGGCACCAACAAGTGCCTTCAATCCGCCCTTCGATCGTTTCGAGGTATATTGCACCTCGGGGCGTTTCTTCGGTCTTCGACATATGGTTGGTATCTTTGCTTGTTCGGTCTCGACTCCCTTGCAGCATTCCTTGATTCTTTGGTTATGAGCATGTTTGGATATATTGAGCCCGAAGAAGAACCTCGACCCTGATGTTTGATTGATACCTGTTGTGCACATCGACCCATGTTAGGGCAGGATACTCAATCAAATTTTGCTTCAGCTACTTCGAGGCTATCGAGCATCGTTCATTTAAGCCCTGAGTGAAGGCTTGCACTGCCCAGTCATCGGAGACTGGTGGTAATTCCATTCGCTCCATCTAAAAGCGAGATACGAACTCCCTTAGCATCTCGTTCTCTCTTTATTTAATTTTGAAGATATTGGACTTTCTTGTAGCGACCTTAATGGCACCAACATGTTCCTTCAATCCGCCCTTTGATCGTTTCAAGGTATATTTCGCCTTGGGGCATTTCTTCGGTCTTCGACATATGGTTGGTATCTTTCCTTGTTCGGTCTCGATTCCCTTGCAACATTCCTTGATTCTTTGGTTAAGAGAATGTTTGGATATATTGAGCCCGAAGGGGCTCCCAATTGGCCTTCTTCGACCCTGATGTTTGATTGATACATGTTGTGCACATCGACCCATGTTAGGGAAGGATACACAATCAAATTTTGCTTTAGCTGCTTCGAGGCTATCGAGCATCGTTCATTTAAGCCACGAGTGAAGTCTTGCACTTCCCAGTCATCGGAGACTGGTAGTAATTCCATTCGCTCCATCTGAAAGCGAGATACGAACTCCCTTAGCATCTCGTTATCTCTTTATTTAATTTTGAAGACATTGGACTTTCTTGTAGAGACCTTAATGGCACCAGCATGTGCCTTCACAAAAAAGTCTGCCAACATAGCAAACGAACATATTGAGTTCGGGGGGAGGTTATGATAACACATCATGGCCCCTTTGGATAGTGTTTCTTCAAACCTTTTCAACAAGACGGGCTCAATTTCGTCATCTTTTAGGTCATTCCCTTTTATACCACAAGTATAAGTGGTAATATGCTCATTGGGATATGTGGTCCCATTGTAATTTAGGATATCGGGCATCCCGAAATTCTTCGGAATGGGCTTCAGAGCCTCACTCGATTGAAATGGTTTCTGCACGAACTTTTTCGAATCTACCCCCTTCAAAATCGGAGGTGCGCTCGGGATCTGATCGACCCTCGAGTTATAGGTTTCCACTTTTTTGTCGTTGGATTCTATCTTCTTTTCTCCTGATTCAATCCTTTTGGTGAGGTCCTCGAGCATCTTCATAATAGTGGGACCTGTTCCTAACCCATTATTATTCGATCTTTCTGGTGCTTTCTCGACTCGAGGAGCCGTTTCTGGTCCTGCTGTGCTTGGAGTCTTATGCAGACTCTATTGCTGAGAAATAGCCATTTGCTGAGTTTGTAACATCTCAAAAATGACCTGTAAGCTACCTTCTGTATCTTCTCGAGCTTTTGTTCTTTGGTCTTTATGTTTGTCACCTCCACGCACACTTCTGTCGGTATCAGTTTCTATATCAACATGTAAAGCATTGCGTGAGCCTACATCGACGGGGGCTGGTGCTATCCCAAGGTTTTGCAGTGGAACACCAGCGACTGAGGTTGTTGCGTTGTTCTCTCCATGGAGCTCAAGACCATTGTATCCAGGTGCATTTGTTGAGTTAGACATTTCTTGACCTGAAATCAAAGAATCTTGGACAAGAAAAAGTGTGAAAAATAACTTGTGTTATTAGAAAACTAGCATCAAAACAATCACTATTATTTTTAGCCCCACGGTGGGCGTCAAACTGTTTACCTCGAACATGATATTAATAATTATATTCGATTTTTTGTTCTAAAAATATGTGATTTATTTAATACTAGTGGATAGATGAAAAATGCTAAGTTTAAGTAAGAAAGAAATGATAGGCAAACCAGTATAGTCACGACACTGGGGACCTCGAGCTTAGTAATATCGGGCCTCGAGGACAGTCTTTGGCAATTGATGAATCAAGAGCAGTAAATAGAAAGCAATAAATAAATGAAGAACAATAAAGCTGTAGAGTAATATTGAGCACGTTAAGCGAGAAAAGCAGAGAATGTTCTATTGCAGTGAATATTCATATGTGTTACAAAATGACAGGGGTCCCCTTTATATAGGAGGGGAGAATCCAAACATAGTACATGTATAATTATGACAAAGAAATGCTATTGGTACAGCTGTATAACGGCCTTGTACGGACTTGTACTATCTCTGCTGACCTTATCAGATCTAACCACGTGCCCTTGGAATTTTCCACCTTTCCATGAAAGTCATCAATTTTGCTCAGTTTCGAGGCAGGCCATGGCGAGCCTTCGATACGTCTTCTCAAGGTGTGCATTTCGGGGTCGACTTCAGACTCTACTTCGAGCCCCTCGAAATCAAGCTCGTCATTTCATAAAGGCCTTGATATCTGCCTCTTCGATATTGATCGTATACAGTATCGGTGGGGCTCCTAGGATTCGATCAACCCAGAAGTTATAGGTCTCCACATTTTTGTCGTTGGCTTCGATTTTCTTTTCTCACGATTACACCCTTTTTGTCAGTTTCTCGAGCATTTTTATTATTTCGAGGTTGGTTCCAGGTTCAGCTTCACTCTCGCTTTTTATGACTGGTTTATTCCTATGAGTGTTTTCCCAGGATAATTAGGGCTCAACTCTGATGGGGGCGCGGCTCAGGTTCTGCAACTGGGCTATCGTTGTCTGTTGAACCTGTAACATTTTAAGGATCACCCGCAAGTTGATCCCATTTCCTTCATCCTCGTGTGTACTCTAGGAAATCGACTGAGCTCCCCTGCCAATGTTGTTTTCAGGGTCAGTGGGTAAGCTTACTTTGATAGCCACGTGTGAGTTAGCATTGATCGGATCCGTGACGGGGACTTTGTTGGTGTCAACACGGGGCACCTCATTACTGGGCACCACGTTGTTGTTCTTGCCATGGTGGCCGGACTCAATATCAACGTTCAAATGGACAAATTGGTTGTTGACATTTTTAATTTGAACCGACATTAAAATCTCAAAGAACAAGTGTAAAACAGTGTGTGTTATGGAAATTTGTATCAAATTGCCACTATTATCCTTAGTCCCACGGTAGGCGCCAAACTGTTTGCCCTAAAAATGGATAACAGTTAAATTTATAAGTGGTTTAAATGATACACGAATTAATTCAATACATATGATAAATTGAGTTAGATTAAACAAATAAAGGACGTAATAGATTATCAAACCAATTGCACGTCCGCAGGTTTTTTCACTCAAGAAGGCCATTTTAGAGTAACAGTCTAGCTTCTTTGAGGTAATTATCTTGCCTAACTTTGTGTGGGGGAAACTAAACATTAGTATTTGAGTCATTTGTGCTAATTGTGTCATGTGAAGGCCGTGTATGCGAGGTGACGAGTATGTACTCTGGCTTATTTGTGAAAATTTGATCGTTTAGGGATCAAAGGTTCTTATGTTCATTAGATGAGATGTTGTTTTAGCATGTTAAATCCTCCATTTACTAAATTCACCCTTACATATCTTATTTGGAATTGATTGATTCATGTTCCACCCTTGTTTCCAATTAAACCCTTAGGTGCCTCAATTGAAGTTGTAGCTTCTTTATTGCCTTGTTGTCTTTTCCGTAGTTGCTTAACCTTGATTGAAGTTATTATTATTTCTTCCGAAATTGCTTAACCTCAATTAAACTTATTATTATTTCTTCCGTAATCAGTTAATATTAATTAAAGTTATTATTATTTCTTCTGTAATTGCTTAGCCTTAATTGAAATTTTATTATCCTATTTATTGTTGACATATTCTTATTTAGGGTCGATGATTCGTGCTATCTCTCTTTTCGTCGAATTGCACTTTTGTTGAAACATTGTTACACATTATCTGTTCCTTGTTTGAGTTATTCTTGTTGAAACAATTATTCCATGTTGTGTCTTTATTTGTGATCTCGTTCTTCTATTTTTTTGTGTTCTGAAGTTCTTTTGTTGGTTTACTTGTCGGTCTCTTCTGTTATCGTATTTGTTGTTGTACTTAGTGTTATTGAGCCAATGGCTATGTGTGGCTGTGGTAGTAAAACTGTTTTGAGGAAGTATTGTGTGATCTCACCCAAACTCACACCACAATTAGGTAGTGAGGCGGTCGATGCAATAATAAACCCAACATAGGTCGGGATCAAATCCACATGGAGTTAGAATAGGGATTAGGTATATATTTAGCGTGAATTTATGTTTTGACCTAAATTACACTTCCATAATATTGGTTGTTGTTCTACTTCTATCTTGTTCTATTGTTTGCAGCTATAAAACTAAGAGACAATATTTTTGGTTTTGAGTTGTTATTCAAATGACAAAAGGGTCTAGTGTCGTGACTTCTACCTAGTTGGTTACATAATGGGTTGTAAACTCTAGGGCAAGTTTGATTGGTTGGGGTTGTAATATAACAATCACACTCGAGTACTCACTCTATACCTCTCAGTAGTTTGAGTGGTTTTTTCCAATTTAGCTTTCACAAGTCCAAACAGGTATTGCACAAAACGAGTGATAACCGCTCAAGTCGGGTCTTACTATCTCTGGATTCAACCCTTTAATTGGGGCTACCAATTTCTTGAGTTCATCCCAATTTCTTGTTAGCCAAGTTTTCTTAGACTTAGTCCTTCTTTCTCAAGTAAAGACTAAGTCAATTAGGCATGAATCAATGTTTACAACCATTAATTCTTGATTTCAAGCAAGAACTAGGCTAAATATCACTAACCCAATCACAAACAAGCCCTAAATCAAACACCCATTAAATACATGCACTAGGGTTGGGTCACAACCCTAGTTAGAAATTTAGCTACTCATGAAAAATGCCGAAATTAAAGAAGAAATAAAGATAGAATCCATAATATTAAATTATGGGAAGAAAATCTAATATTTGGAGACAAATCAAGCACAAAATTACTTAAAGCAGTAAAGAAAAATGGCTCAGGTGCTCTCCCAAAACTAAAACTTCCCTAAAAATGACAAAAAGTCATATACTAAGCTGAAAACATCTGACAAAAATGCCTCTGCGGAGGTTGTGTGGCCACATAATTCTGAGTGCGGCCCGCACTCTGAGTTTCACTGAACAACTGGGCCTTCTGCGGTCGCATAAAAATGGGATGCAACCGCACTTCATTTAATTGTGCGTACCGAACATTTCTATGTGCGGCTGCACACTTGACTTGGGCTGGGACTTGGAGTTGCTTATGCGGACCGCACATCTATGAGTGCAACCGCACACTTGGCTTCTATGCCGCACAATAATCGTGTGGACCGCATATCTTCAATTTCCATTCTCTGAATCTCTTGTTATGCGGTCCGCATATCAGTGAGTGTGATCGCACTTGGAGTCCTGCGACCGTACAATAATGGTGCGGCCCGCATTTCTTCTCGAACTTAAAATCCCATCTCTCTGATCATTTTCTTCTCCCGCCGCACTAGAATTGTGCAGTTTGTACTTTGCATGTCAATTCTGTCAGAGTCTTCTTCATGATCAGCAGCCGTACTCAATACTGTGCGGTCCGCACAGTGCCTTTTTAACCTTGCTTATGTCCTTATCCAAAATTGATCCTTCTTGAGTTGATTTTTATCTCTTTAGCTCATGTTCTATCATTCCTGCAAGCAAGTAAATTTCATTGGTTTTCGGGAATACCTTTAAGTGTTTTTGAGCTAAAACACAAGTAAAAGATAGCAAACAAGTGGTCAAAATCCCTACTTATCAACTTCTCCAAACTTAAGCTTTTGCTTCTCCTCAAGCAATTAAGGCAATTCCCACCTCCATTAGAAAAAGGGATATTTCAGTTGGCCTAAGATGAGTCAAAACACAAATCCATTGGGACCATTACCCACACGCTCATTAATCATTAACAAGCCTATGATTTAAAAATTGAAGCACAAATGGCTCTAATGTGACACTTGAGCATCAAGGATTGACTTTGTTCATCAAGGAAGCTCGCACTTTCATGCAAGTCGTTGTGGATCCCAAACTCCTCCTCCTATACTCTCCGGAAGCTCATCTCGCTCACTTATGAAGAATTCAAAACAATAACTCAAGGAAGACCCGCTCATCGCTCTCAAAAGAATGTCATAAGCCCGGCTCTAAGTACCATATGCTTGCCCCGCATGTATATCACCACTAATGTAAGCTTGCTGGATTGAAATCATGTAGGGCTTTTTCGGTATGTAATGAAAGCTTTTGTATTAAGGAGGGTAATATCGGATTTGAATCGGTCCATCTTTCCTTTAGCACTTCATATTCTCTTGTTGGCTTATACATTGCCCGACTCTTTGAGTCATTTTCTTTTCCCTTAGGGGTATTAGAGAGACTTGACATCACTCTTTCTTTTTCATGCTATCCATGATCTCCTTCTATGCTTTCTCCATGATTTGCACTTTTTCTTTCTTTTGCACCTTTTTATCCCTTTCTCATTATTCACTTTCTTTTTGTGTTTTTCTTCGTTCTTCCTTTCTTTTTCTTTGCCTTTTTCTCTTTTTCATTTCTTTTGTCTTTATATGCCTTGAAAACATCTTTAAACTCCTCATCTCTCTCCCAAACTTATGTTTTTTCCATTTGAATCACATGATTGCTAAAGAAAAGTTGGGTGCAAGAGAGAGTCACCATAAAACGGTTATTGAATAGAAAGGCTTTAGGCTCAAAAGGGTTTGCTAAGGATGATATCATTGGTGGATCATGGAGGGTTTTCAAAACGGGCCAAGGAGGTCCTACAATCACTTCTCAAGCCAAGCTAACTTAGAAATTTCGCCTAGAAACACATTTGGGGCAAGTTCTAGACTATTCACACGGGTAATTGGACTTGTAAAAAAATACCTCACCTCTCACACAACCGGATCGTTAGAGAGAAAGGAGTCGAGGGCCCACAACAACCGCAATTTTTTTGCCTAAGTCAACACAAGATTCATAAGGTCAATAACTAGATCTATTTCTATACAAAAACTTATTTTTAACCATAAGCACATAGTTAAGACTGTTGGTACCAGGTGAAACATGCTCGACCCTTTTATTCATTACTACTATTTTTTCCTAAACAAGAAAAGAAAACGTACTAAATCCCTTAAGAAGGTCATCACGCCATCCATTATTGGGAATAGCCACCCGGTTCACATAAAATCCCCCTTTGGAAAGAACCGTGGTACTAAGAAAACCAAAGGCTTATTGACCACTCAAACATAAAAAGAAGCTAACAAATCAAAAAGAACCTACTAAAGTAAATAAAAAATTATTCTACTAAGAAAGGCAAATTAAAGAAGCTATGAATTGAACTACGAGAAGTAAGATAAAAGAATATACAAACCGAAGTAAAATGAATATATACATAAAATGAAAGGGAAGAATATATACATAACAAAGAGAAAATTAAGATAAAAGAAAAAAAATAGTATAAGAGTTATTACAAGACAATATCAATGTCAATCAATTAAAATAGACCACCACCAAAAGATAAATAAACATTATCTACAATTCTTAACAAAAATAAGCACATGGAAGGGTAGAGAGTTAAGAGACTCCCTAAGTGGTCTCAGTCTACATGTCATATCCAGCACCCTCAGTCTGCATGGTATCCTCAACACCCTGAGTCTCCTCTAGTTGTATCTCATCATCACCTGGTTGAAGGACAACATGGTTGCTAAGCATCTGGATCATCTCCTCAGTGGTGTGGGCAGTTGCATCCGATTTCTCAGACTAGCCGGCTGCTGCCTCAGATGCTTCTGGTGCTGCTTGTGCTGCTGTCTCCATAAGCAGGTCCAATGGTAGATCTCCAGTAGATTTAATCTTGGCCACCTCTATCCTCAACCATTCCACTGACTTTTTCGACGCGTGAGACTTATGCATCTTCTTCGTTTGCCACCAGAGTCTCCATAATGGTCTTCTAGTTGTCCGGAATCTTCTTCAATGTTTCCTCCACTAACGGAGGTACCTGTGGGGCTGCTGGGGTAGAGGACTATGCTGCAACAACACTGGATATGTCAGACAACTTTGAAGTAGCTGCCTACATCCAATTGTTGAGACTCGCCAATGTCTGGGAGACTCGTAGCACAGTATGTGGATAAGTGGATGAAGCTGGTATTGATAATAGAGCTGATGGTCTAGAATAAGAACGTGGTGGCATGACTGCTGTAAAAGGCATGGCAGCTGTGGAAGTCTTAGCAGATGAATTAGTAACTACTACCATTGGCTCCCTAAACTGGCCAGTAGAAGTAGTTGCCTTACGCTTGAACTTCGGGTTGTCAGCATCCTGAAGGTGGTACCATGAGAAAGTCTTCTTGGCCATTACTTTTGTATCATGCTGCCTCAACTCCATCGTTTGATCATTGAAGTATTCAGTGAGGAAGTTTGGGTATTGATATGATATCTCACCCTTCTGGACAACTGATGTAATGTTGGTGGACATGAGGGCACCCACATTTATTTGATACCCAACCATAATTTAAGCCATCAAGACTGCTCGGGGAAGGAAAATGTTGTTCTCATTTAAGCACGGATCAATGCGGATGCATACAAATGTCTGCCACCCTTTGGCTTCAATATTTAGGGTGGCCCGGACTATGGGGACCCCTCCTATGAGCCACAGAGGTGGTGGTCCTCGAGCTGCCTGAATTTTTACTTACCACGGCTGAGCTGCATCAACTAAAGCCAGATTTTCCAAGTATAGGACTGCTTTCACTTCTTCAAATCCCACATATTTGTTCAAAGCACTGGAGTCGAATCGCATTTTCAGATTTCACACTTTTTTTTACCTTGGTACCCTTCTTTATGTGAGCCACATTGGCATAAAATTCTTTAACCAAGTGCTCATTTGCGTAGAGGACACTTTGGGTGGACCATTACAATCCCTTTCTCTCCTGGAATTTTCTGAGGACATTTGGATTGTGAAATATCCATGTCCTTCATCAAAAAGTTCCGCTCAAGTGTGAGCAATCTCTGGGGCCACCATTCACTAAATTTATTGAAGGCAATCAAAATGACAAATCTGTTGTCCCACATCTCTCTTCTCCTTGACTTCTCAAGGACACCCACTTGAGTGTCACCTCCTCTCTCATCATCTGGGACATTATCGTCATCATCATCCACATTGATTGGTGTGGGAGGAGAGGGTTAGCATCAGAGTCAGCGGAGGAACTGTCCTTAGGCTTGTTGCGTAGTTGATAACGCCCTGTGGGTTGTGTTGGATGGTATTGGGGTTCGGGTTGGACCTCCATAGAGTGACCCTTGGAGGATTCCCTAGATGGGGCATATTCACCGGTGTTAGAGGATTTAGGAGGTCTGTTGGCAGTTGCTTTCTTTCCATTGACTTTCTGAATGGCAAGTGGTAGGTTACTCTTGACTCATCCTCGGCCCCGGGAGGGCTCACCCCTCCCTTTTGGTGCATTATCTCTGCCACAGTATCTAACTATTATATGCAACACATAGCACTAGGAAACAGTTAGAATTGAAGCTCATAGTGTATGCAAATGTATGCTGGAAAGCTACAGTAAAGCCGACTCAGAAGAGGTAGTGCGAACCGCACAAAAGTGATTGCGGCCGCAGACATCCCAGTGCGAACTGCACAATTTCACAGTGTGGCGCACAACCAAAAGTGCGGACCACGCAATTTTGAATGTGGCCGCATAATCCCAGGTTCAGACTACTAGGTTTCAGAACATTCTTTTTTTAAGCAATCCACTAGGCAGAGCCTAGGGCTATTTTTTTTTACATAAGGAAATGGCATGCATATTAACCCCCCCCCCCCCCCCCCCCCCCCCCCCCC
>ML519115.1:64871-89422 GCA_005239535.1 Nicotiana rustica
TTTTACAAATAATTATTACAGACCATTGGATATGAATTACATAATTGAAATAGAAGAATATAAGAAGTTAGCTATAAGGAGCCTACAGTATAGGCCCAGATCTCCATGTACTCAATGCCAGGTATGTTTCACTGCTTTTTCACAATCCGGGTGTGTCAGAGTTCCCTAAGGACCTCAAGGGATCCCGGGCAGTGCTCACACCCAGATTTCATAGCCAAGATAGAGTAAGTGCAGTGTGGAAAGGCCAACTCTTGTGTGTCAAAGTTCAGAGGGAAATCAAGGGTCCCAAGGCAATGCTCACACAAAAGGGGCAGAACTTAATGATTTAAGAGTAGAGTGAGAGTGCTTGATATAGATTAAAACATTGAATAAGAAAATAGTTTTGGAAAAAGAGACTTAATGGTAACAGCTTTGTAAAATAAGAGGGAGTTGTCTTAGTAAAACAACTTTGAGAAGAGGATGGTAATCAACCGGCTGGCGGGCCTGGGCCTGGGCTGGTTCAACCGGGCCCAACGATTATTTTAAAAAAAAAAATTAAATTGGCCAACGGTTGGAAGTTTAAAAACTAGTCGTTGTCCTGCCAATTTAGCCGTTTGGATTTTTAAAAAATAGCCATTTGCCCCCCAAACTTTATTTTAACCCAAACTTCTTATAATTATACTTTTTGCCTATTCTCAACAATGAATACCCCCTCATTCTTTCACCTTTTTTTTACTCACAAAATTATCAATATCTCTCTAATTTTCTTCTATAAGTGCTTACTTTATTATTGCAATTTGTGAAAAATTGTGAAGTTGGTGAATTGAAGTATTCAAGTCTTCAACGATATACAATTTGCAAGATGTTGTTCGTCAATTCAGTAAACTCGTTCCAACTCTTAAGTTTTAATATTATAGTTTTGTTTGTTTTAGTTTGTATAATTATAATTAAAATGAATATTTTTTTGAAAAAAATGTTTGGTGGTAAGGGAAAATCTAAAATTGGTGAATCTAGTAGCCAAGCTTCTATTCCTCTCCCGGCTCCCTGACCCAAACATGTTACCCGTCCTCCTCCAACTATTATTCTTGATAGCGATAACTCTTGTTTTCAATTTACCGATAGTCAATTTTACCATGATATTACACCAGGTCAACAATTAAATGATGAATATATGAATGCTCTTTTTGGTAATCCAACAATCGATGAAATTGATCAGGAAAATGATGATTTAGATGAAACGCAACCGACGGATTTAGAGTGATACACCTATTAGTCATAATGTTGAAGTTAAACCAACTAATAATAATCCAAATGATGCCCCGCCTGACCTTCCTGTAGTAACCCCTACTTTTAATAGACAACCTCCTAGACGGTGCGAAACATCTCTTGTTTGGCACCTTTTTATTCAACTAAGAGATCAAAATATGGCTAAGTGTAAAACTTGTGGGACTTTTATGGCTCATAAATTTACTGGAGACCGTAGTGGTACGAGTAGTTTTACTAGACACATAAAGACACACCTTAGAGATAAAGCTAGATTTCTTCAAATGAAAGCTGTGCAGGAGGGGACAAGTGTAGGTACTCAAGTTAACCCTAGTACCGGGTCAAATCTAGTTCAACTGGGAATTAACACTGTTACCTGTGGCATTTTATATTACGATCCAAATAAAGATCTTTAAGAATTGGCAAAAAGTGTAACTGTTATGTGCTTACTGTATAGTTTTCCTTCTAACCCTCACCTTGTGCATTATATTATAAGAGTTTTTTATCCTACTTATAAAGGATGGCCTCGCACAACCGTAAAGAGCGATATTTATAAATATAAACATGAATATGAACAATATCTGCGCTATTTATTTACTCATATAAATAATCGTGTTGCTATTACTACTTATATTGGTGGAAGTGGTAATGACTATGATTATCTTACTGTTACCACTCATTGGATTGATGAGGAATGGATAATGCAAAAGCGCATTATTGCTTATAGAATAATTAATTCACGTCACACAGGTAAATTTATTGCTAACATAGTTGCAGATATTTGTAGATATTTTTGCATTAGAGATAAAATAATGTCAGTTTCAATGTATAATGCTTCTACTAACACTAATGCTATAGGATTGCTTGCAACTACACTAAATCCTGCATTTAGTAATATATTCCATGTTAGATGTATTTTTCATATTTACCATTTAATCGTCGGTGATGGTATGAAAATTTTAAAGGTTGAAATTGAAAAGGTTAAAATGGCTCTTCATTGGCTTTTTTATTCAAACCGTAGAGGTAGACTTAGAGAATAATTTTAAAAATGTGATGAATTTGGCCTTAGAGAAAGAAAGGTTCCTAAACCTTGTCCGACTAGATGGAATTACATGTATGAAAGTTTAGTTGTTGCATATGAATATAGAAACCCAATAAACGCAACGTTTAATGCTCGTGTTGGTGGTGGTGGTGATGATGATGATGATGATGAGCACCTTACAAATCAAGATTGGACTAATGTTAAAATTCTTGTAGAATTTTTAGAACAATTTCATGTTTCTACAAATGAATTATCTCGGCAATATTATGCTACTATTTCTAACTGTTTAATTTATATTGCAGAACTTGCAAATTTTTTTACTCAATTTTCAGAGGGTGGGGTAATTTATCAACTTGCTATTGAGGAAATGAAATATAAGTTTAAAAAATATTTTTTTTCCTGTCCCCCCTATTTATGGTGTTGCTACCATGTTAAATCCAACCATGAAATTAGGAGGTCCTCGCTTTTGGTATACTCAAATTTATAAGGCTTTATCACTTTCAGATGAGGAATTTGCTACACTTGCTGATGCAAAGTCCTCAATTAAAATAAATGCCCAAACAATTTATAATTCTTATCAACTTGCCTTAGATCATGCTAGACCAAAATTTCCAACTCCTACTTCGTCTAGTTCGCAATGATCTAAAAGAACTGCAGGACTGTGATGACCCAAAAGGTCATCTTATGTAAATTTAATTATGACTGTGTTTCGAGGCCCCGAATGCCTCTGTCAATCTCACCTCGATGTGCGTGCGCAGTCCGGGCGCGTAGCCGGGAAGCCTTTATGTGAAAACTTGATAAATAGTTGAATTTATGATAATTAATTGAATAAATTTGACTTTGGTCAACATTTTTGGTAAACGGACCCGGACCCGTAATCTGGCGGTCCCGGGAGGTCCGTAGGAAAATACGGGACTTGGGCATATGCCCGGAATCGAATTCCGAGGACCCAAGTCCGAGAAATCAATTTTTAAAGAAAATTGTTTTCTGAAAATATTAAAGACTTATGAAAATGAACCTCGATGTGAAACCTGTGCTGACGGTCCCGTGTTATGGTTCCGGAGCCTGGAACAGGTTTAATTTACGTTATTTAAGTTATATGTGAAATTTGGTAAGAAACAAACTTGATTTGACGGGTTTCGGATAAAAATGGGGAAATTTAGAGTTAATGAAATTTTGAGGATTTTCATAGAATTTGAAATTTGGCTTGGAATGTGATTTATGTTACCGAGGTCCGAATGAAATTCTGAGATCGGGAATAGTTCCTTTATGTCATTTATGACTTATCTGCAAAATTTGAAATCATTCTGAGTAGAATAGGTCGGTCCGACGCATTGTCATAGAAATTAAGAACTTAGAAATCCTTAAGTTTGATCCTAGGGGTTTTGAGGGGTGATTTTTAGATTTAGCTGTTATTTTGGGTGTTCCGAAGGCTCGAGCGACTCCGTGTTACTAGTTAGGACTTTTTGGTATATTCGGACGGGGGCTCGGGTGGGCCCAGGTGCCTCCCAGACACCACACGAGGCCAAAAACCAGCTGATGATGCAGCTGGTGCACCTGATCTGGTGTGACCGCAGGTGCGGTTGCCCAACCGCAGGTGCGGGACTGCTCCTACGGTCCCAGCCTCGCAGGTGCGATGGTTTCGCAGGTGCAGTCTCTAGCTCCGCAGGTGCGAGCCCCAGCTCGCAGGTACGAGATCGCAGGTGCGGTCCTCGAGCCGCAGGTGCGGAACCCCTGTAGGCCAGGCAGTGTAATTTCATTTAAAACACGAGATTGAGTCATTTCTTCCATTTTCCACCTTCTTCCTTGTGTTATTTGAGAGCTTCCAAGAGGAGCCTTCAACCTAGTACTTTAGGTAAGTAAATTCCCTATCTAACACTAGTTTCAAACATTAATTCCTAGTTAAATTCCCTACTAAATTATCCAAAATCATGGAATTAGGTAGTAATTTTAGGGCTCTTGAGGATTTTGTGATTTTTCCGTTTTAGGCCATGTATTCAAGTAGAAATCATACATTAATGATCCTTAGGCTATGGGTGAGTGATCCCTTCGAGAATTTTTGAAATTTGAGCATGCGGGACCGGGGTTGGAATTTGGGAATTCTTCAAGAATAGCGATTTTATTGAATAACTAGGATAATTTCCCGCATTATGCATGCATTGATATTATTGTATACCTTTTGGCTAGTTTCGAGTCCTCGGGTGTAGAGTTCAGAGTTTCGGGCGCCATTGTGGTCCGAGGGGTAGATTCGACACGAGGTGAGTCTCCTTTCTAACCTTGTAAGAGGGAATTGTCCCCATAGGTGATGTATATGCATGTGTAAATTGTTTGGGGGCTACGTACGCACCAAGTGACGAGAGTCTGTACGTAGCGTCTATCATTGTTATGTCCGGGTAGTTAGGCCCACATCATGCCTTATATGTTTCCTCGTAATGTCTTATATGCTTCCTCGTAATGCCTTATATGCTTCCTTGCAATGCTTTAAATGATTCATTGTGACGCCATATGTACTATGAGATTATGTTTTGTATAGTATTGTTCCTCTAAGGCTTTATGGAAAATTGTTGAATGGAAAGGAATTTGTTATGAAAAGTATTTCAAATATATATGGGATCGGGTCGTATGCCACGACAGAGTTGAAAAGTAATTGAAATGAATATGGGATCGGGTCGTACGCCACGGCAGAGTTGAAAAGTAATTGAAATGAATATGGGATCAGGTCATACGCCACGATAGAGTTGAAAAGTAATTGAAATGAAAATGGGATCGGGTCGTATGCCACGACAGAGTTGAAAAGTAATTGAAATGAATATGGTACCGGGCCGTACGCCACGACAGAGTTGAAAATTAATTGAAATGAATATGGGATCGGGTCGTACGCCACGGCAAAGTTGAAAAGTAATTGAAATGAATGTGGGATCGGGCCGTACGCCACGGCAGAGTTGAGAAGTATTTGAAATACATATGGGATTGGGTCGTACGCCACAGCGAGTTTAGAAGGTACCTTATGGGAGCGGGCCGTACGCCAAGGCGGATCTAAGATTTGGTGATTATGGTTTCGTTTCGGTGGTCTTACCCTTGAAAGTGCATTATTGCTTAACTCAGTGGTTGTTTGGATTCCTGCTCTTGATATGTACTTGTTGCTTATTTCCTGACATGCCTACTGTATTTCATTATATTCTATCATATGTTATTACTGATGGACCTTAGTGAGCATCGAGTCGACCGCTCGTCACTACTTCTTCGAGATTAGGCGGGATACTCACTGGGTACATATTTATTTAATATATACTCATGCTGCACTTCTGTACTTAACTGTACAGGTTCTGAGGTCGGTGCTTCTGGTTATTGTACCGGAGATAGGTCCTGAACTTGTGGACTTGACTTCACGGTGAGCTGCTTCCTCTGGCGATTTCCAGCAGCACCATGGAGTTTTCACTTACTTTTGTTATTTTTCCCGTCTATTTCATCCGGATTGTGGATTTGTATATATATTACTTTCCTTGTATATTCCGTTAGTATGCCCATAACACTCGTGACACTAGTTCCCGGCACACGCGTAGTGTATATTTTGGGGTTTTGGGTTGCATAGGCATGCATATGCTTTATTTTGGCCACTTAGTGATATGCTTTTATTTTCGTACCCAGCTATCATCATGTTTACTGTCTAAAATTGGTAATTATTGACTTGTTTAATCAAATGGGAAGGGTAACACTTAGTGTAATTCATATTGGCTTGCCTAACCCCGTCGTTGGGCGCCATCACGACCTAGATTAGGATTCTGGGTCGTGACAGGGACTAAAAGCACTTAGTTCTTAGACGGGGTTCAGGGGTCCTCAAGGTGATAATATTGGTGATAGTTCACAACTAAATGAGCTTCAAGTTTATTTGTCGTAGGGACTTGAATCAGAGAATCCCGACGGCACCTTTAATGTTTTGGAATGGTGGAAGGACAAAGAAAAATACTATCCGGTTCTTTCAAGGATGGCTCGAGATATTTTAAGTATTCAAGCTTCAACAGGGGAATCGGAGAGCGCTTTCAGTCAAACGAGACTTCAAATCGCTGATCATAGAGCGTCTATCAGGGAGTGCTTGGAAAAATTAGTACTCTTCAAAGATTCGATCCGTTCGGAAAGAAGAAATTTTGGACTTGCTGAATCACAACCGGGGATAGACAAAACTTATGAAGAAATTATAATGGAACTTGCGGAGGATGCTGCTTCGCCCGGAAGTGGTGATGAACAAACTTCTTTTTCTCCACCACCAACGGAAATTCTTCCGAACCTTGAAGGATTTATGAAATTTGTTAGAGATAATATGTAGATTAATATGTAACTTGTATTTTGTCACATATTTATTAGTTTTTTCTCCTTATAATGGTGGTATTAGCAGCTTGTTGTGCTCATTCCATTGGGGGGAAGAAGACTAAGAAAGATATTGCCTTTTTTTTTAATGTCGTAATAATAAAAATTATAAGGCATTTCCTTGAACATTTCTTTACAATTATTTTGTGTTTAAATTTGAATTACAAGATTTAAGTCACAATTATATAATATAATACAGAATAAATTGCCTTAGATAATATAATATAATTACATAAATTTGAAGTATTACTAATTAATTATGAAATGATAAGTGCAAGTTTGAATATCTCTTTACAAAATTTTTGTGTTTAGATTTGAATTACAAGATTTAAGTTTCAATGAATAATATAATTTACAAGAAATTGCCTTAGATAAAAATATTTCAAACAAAATAGTCCGGAACACTTAGGCCCGTTTAGCCCGAGCCCATATGGGCTTTGGCCCACAGTGGGCCGGTTCCACCCTCCAGGACCGCAAAGCTCGGACTATTAGACCTGGGATCGCTTGAGCCCAGCCCGCCTGAGCCCGGGACTGTTCGGCCCATTTAGGCTCGGGCCCGGCCCAGATAACAACCTTAGCCGGCGCGACTCAGGTTACAGGATCCGCGGAGATACGAAAAGCGTTTCCTTGATAGGTAAACAATGATGGGATCGCACCGCATCACCCGTCATGTTCAAAATCATAAATGAAGAACAAAACTACATTCCTAGAGCAGGCATAAAATCATAATACGCCGTCAGGGATTGTTGTTTAACCAAAGAATGAGATTCCTTGACCAAAGCTATTTTAAGATAAACACGGATTACTGATAATCGAGTGAATAATATAATGAATAAAGGAATAATAAGCGATATAGAATGCAGAAAAATAAAGACGTTTGTATTCGAGAATTCAGATGATCATATGGGTTACATTTATTCCCTTTATATAGGGGTTTCCTAGTATAACGTTTGGTTCCTGTCATGATTGTTCATTAATGGCTAATTATTACATTAATGAGGTGTTACAAAGGATAACCGTAATTGTTGTATAGGAGTTACGTAACGTATAAGTCATTAACTGTTTGATTCTCGAATCCATCCGTAGCTTTGTCTGGGTTCACTGTGACCGTATCTCTTCTTTGTCATTAAGTTTCCCGTGGTTGATGAACTCGAGGGTCTATTGACCGTGCCTCTTTGTCCCGTACCTCTTTACAGAATCAAGCCTATCTGTTGCGTTTTCCTTGGTCCACGTAGCTAGCTGAATTGTCAAGGTCTTGCTTATGTGTGATACTCTTTTTTACCAATACAGATATTCCCCCCCACTTACTATATATTTATCGATTAATATTTGGTAAGTGGATATACATTTATGGTGGGAATATTTTTCCGCTGCTTTGCTTCGTAACATTGTATCTTTTTATGAACACAGTCGTCGTTTATCACTTCCATTTAATGCTCCTTCCATGTTTCCTTTTCTGACTGGCTCTGCAATGAATCGGCGCTTTTTAAGGCTTTTTGCAGGTATATCAATCCCGAAGTGACATCTTTGATTGTGACTTTTCATCATTATTCTTCCATGTTTTGACGGTTTCCCTTATGTATAAATAGTCTTCTTCCTTTCTTTACTTTCACAGAACACTTCAATACATAATTCCTCTTTTGCAAAGAATTTTCCTTTGTTTTCGTAAATATGTCTTCATCAAACCAACCAGAAAAGGTTATAGACGTAGAGACTTTGGCATCTTCTTCTGCTCCATCTAGGAGCCGGAGAGGTGGTCGACTGAGGAGTCTGGGATCTGCCTCTACTAGAGGTTCTTCTTCTCCTCTGGTTTCTCCTCCTTCCGCTAGGCCTTTGTTGTCCCCTAAAGCTAGGTCTTCTCACTCTATTTCTAAGAGTAAGGATGATATTCGTGAACCCAAAGTTGACAAAATTATTACTGTTGAGATAGTCTTTACAAGGGAAAATTCATATATCGTTGAACAGTCTTCTTCTTTGGAGAGTGTAGAGAGGTATGCGACAATTATTACTGAAGGTCACATTCCTCTTATCCGTAGGGAGTGTTCTTGGGAATCTAATGTTCCTATTCTTGTGCCGAATAATAATTAGAGGATTATGTCTTACAAGACAGGTTATTCCTTCGTTTACACTTATCCTTTTACACTAGGATTTAAACCTCCCATTGACCCTGTTATCATCGAGTTTTTCCGCTTATTCAATATTTGTCTAGGACAAGTCGGTCCTTTAGTGTGGCGAGTAGTTTCTTGCTTGAGAGTTTTAGCTTCTAAGGTTTCAGTTCCCTTCAGCTTCCACCATCTTATTCATTTATATTCTCTTGTCTTATTTCGTCAAGGGGTTTTTACTCTGGCTGCTCGGAGTAAAAAAGTTTTATTAACCCCAGGTGACGATAAGGACAGGGGTTGGTACCTCAGGTACGTTGTCGTTCCCACTGCTGTTTTAGTTGGTGAAACCAATCTTCCCTTCCCTGAGAAGTGAAACCGTGCACGTAAGTACTTTTTGGTTCGTATCTATTTTCTTCATTTAGATTTGAATTGCGTTATTAATACCGCATTTGTTTTTCTTTTCTTTTTCAGAAATCATGAATACCGTCGAGAATGTCTCCGATATTCGTGATTGGGTAGAAAGAATATTGTATGCCGCTCCTGTTGAAGAAAGATCTTGGAAGTACTTTTCCATGAAGTACAATTGGATTGTTAAGACCCACGGTAAGCGAAGTTTTTCTTACTTCCTGCCTTACCTGAGTTCTTTTTATTCTCATTTAATGTTTCCCTTTTTTCTTGATAGGGTTTTCTGCCCGTGGGGCATCTGGTTCGTCGCTCCCGAAGATGTCTTTGTCCCATGCTCAGAGCATCCTTGCCAGTTCTTCGAAGAGAAAAGTCAGTGATCCCCATTCTGGAGGGGAAGAGGAAGAAGGAAGAGAGGGTGCTTTGGTGCACCGGTCGAGAAGAAGGCGAGTAGTTTCAGATGATGAATCTGCTCCCAAGTCTCTTCCTTCCCTGTTGGCAATTAGGCCCTCTTCTTCCCGAGGTGAATCTCAGTCCCCGGTTCAAGATCATGTCGAGCGTCTTTTCCATGAAGGTTTTGAGCTAGACCCTGATGATGTTCCCTTAGCTACTATCTTTCCTGATTTTGCTGTTGTTCCTGCTCCTCTTGCTATTACTGCTGCTCCTCCGTCCGTATCTGTTATTTCCTCAGCTCCTCATTCATCCGTATCTGTTGATGTGCTCGTGTCTCCCTCGGATCCTCGTCCGTCCGTATCTGTTGTTGCTCCCTCCGTTCTTTCTTCCGTGCCTTCTCATGTGGAAGTAGGGTCTTCCAGCAAGGAGATGTGGAGGGTTATAACTGAGGTTCCAGTCGGAGGGAGTCTTTTTAAGAAGACGGGTGAGCCTGAAGTGTGGCTCAAACCTCAGATCGGCTCTGAAGAGAGGTCCAAACTTGACAACTATTCAACTCTTACTTGGACCAACGAAGTGGTGCACAATTCTTTGAAGGTATGCCTTTGAATTTTTCATACATACAATTTTCTTCGAATAACAGTTTAACATGTTTGATTATTCTATTGTTTTTTGTAGACGCACCTTACTAGCTTAAAACTCATGAAGAGAGTTTCAAATTCAGAGAATGAGTTGAAAGAGTTGCGTGAGCTTCAGTTTGATTTTGACAATATGATGGCTTAAGGATAGACATGGATGTTCTAGTGGAGGAAAGGCATACCTTAAAGGAGTAGTTGAGGATTGCTGCTACGGAGTTAGCAGTGGAGAGAGTTTCTTCCAGCCAGGTAAACAAGGACAAAGACATTCTTGAATCCTCATTTGCTGAACAGTTGTCAAAAGCTACGAAGGAAATCAGGAATCTAAAGCATATGCTGGGGCAGAAGGAGGAATACTCCAGTGAACTTGTACGGAATCTTTCTCAGACTCAAGAGGATCTTCGTGAAGCCCTGGTCAAAGTTCGAACTCTGGAGGAGTCAGTTGTACCTTTGAAGGTTGCCCTTGAAGCCGCCGAAGCTGAGAAGGATAGCTTGAAGATTGAGATTCAGACATGGTCAAAGTATTATAGTAACCTTGAAGAGGCGACAGTTGTTGACGTGAGTTCGGCGTACATAAGTGCTCGTCATGATACGTTAATGGAAATGGGCCAAGAGGGTTTCGACCTCGATGCTGAAATTGCTAAATCTAAAGAAGTCATGGAGAAGACCCATCGGGGTCTTAAATTTTCTCCATCTGATGAAGCCCATGATCTTCAAGCAGCTGTCGTTCCTCCTCCTGAAGAAGTCAAATCTCCTCCACCTCAAGAATGAAGATTTTGTTATCCCCACTCCGGTTTTTTTCTTTGGATTGATGTGGTTACTCCCAGCTCCATTGGGGGTAAGTTTGAAACTTTAAAGTCCCCAACTGACAACTTAGGGGTAAAAAAATGTAAATACTTATGTGGCTAAGTACTAGTTAGTACTTAGTTTTCGACTTAGCCGCTTATTTTAATTTCAATACAATCTCGAGACTTTTTGCTATGAGTTTGAATGTTACTCTTTTAAGTCGATTGTATTGCTTTTTTGAGGTTTGTGTTTGTACCTCTTAGCTTTTTTGCATGAAAATGCATATTTCACTTTGAACCTTTTCACAGTAGGTGTAGTGTTCATATAAATTTTTAGCCTTTGTTTGTGACAGGCTTTGTTTACGAGTTAGGGCTCTTTTTGATTAATACTTAATGAAGAAGACGTCTCAACTTCATTAGAATGAAATAGAGTGATAGGATTTCTCACATGTTTAAGAATGTTTTTGTAAGAATTTTTTATTTGAACTTTCACAACATTTTACATGTGTTATGATTATCATCTACGACTCATGTTGCAACTGTTTTGTTTTAACAGATTTGTTAACCACTTGTATTTCACAAATATTTTTCATAGGTAACAATTTTTCGAGTTAATACAAGGAGATAACTGTTTTTCATTAGTAACAATTTTTGTAAATGCTGGGTTTTTACCCATAACTAGTTTTACTTGCAACAGTTTTATAACAAGTACGAGAGAAATGTATCGTGATTCGTAACTGTTTTATTGATAACAGTTTTGAGAATAAATACAAGGGTTATGATCTTTTATCTGTATCTATTTTATTTGAATAACAGTTTTCTACTTGAGTACAAAGATTTCATAACTGGTTTTTTATTATAACTGTTTTTTGACTAAGTACAGTGATGATGATCTTCTGTCCCTAACTGTTTTTTGTCGCAACAGGTTTTGTATAAGTGTAAGATGTACATTTCTTGGTCGTAGATGATACTTTTCCTTTTAACCTGAACATGGTTCGAAGATTTTTTATAGTAGGCTTTGTAATTCTTGTGCTGGAGTCTTCAGTTCTTTTAGTTTTGCTCGTATCACTTGACTTGTTGGGTAAATGGTTCTTTTAGGCTCGAGCTTTTGACCTCTGACAGTCTTTTTTCTTCATCTTGGCCTTCCATATTGTATAGTCCCCCAAGTGTTTGAGCTTTGAAGAATGAAATCTCGAGTACTTGATTGTTCCTTCTTTGTGGTCCTTTCCCTGAAAAAGAAAAACATTTCGGACTCGAAGGTCTATACTTTTTTAGATGATGACTGCTTAACCCTTTAAAATATCCATCTTAAATTGTAACCCTAGACCGGGAATTGTGTTATTTCCTCGTGTATTTGCAGGTCTAATGTCATCATCTGGTGATGGGTTAGCTTTTTTCCTATCATCTAAAAAAGTTAGTAAAATTTAAATATTCAAAGATAAAAGCGAACATGCGATACCTGACCGGGGGTACTTCTTTTCCTTAGAAGTAGTATTTCTTCAGGTGGATGGCGTTCCAGCTCGTTGGTAGAATCTTGTCGTCCATGGCTTCCAACTCGTACGCACCTTTCCCAGCTATGCCCCGGACCTTATAAGGTCCTTCCCAATTTGGATTCAACTTGCCAGCTCCTGCCTATTTTGTTGATTGGAAAACCTTTTTTTAGTACGAAGTCCCCAATCTTAAAATATCTGAGATGAGCTTTACGATTGTAATATCGCTCTATGATTTGCTTTTGAGCTGCCATCCATATTAGAGTTGCTTCTCTTCGTGACTCGAGAAAGTCCAAATTGGTTTGGAGTTCGGCGTCATTTGTTTGCTCCGTAGCTGTTGTCACCCTCAAACTTGGTTCGTCGATTTTCACGGGTATTAATGTTTCTGATCCATAAACAAGTGCGAAAGGGGTTTCTCCCGTAGCTGTTTTTGACGTAGTTCTGTATGCCCATAATACAACTGGTAATTCGTCGGGCCAACTGCCTTTGGCTTTATCTAAGCGCTTTTTTATATTGTTGATAATGATTTTGTTCGTAGACTCAGCTTGTCCGTTAGCTACGGGATGATATGGTGTTGAAGCAATCCGTTTAATTTTCCAACTTTTGAATAACTCCGTGATTTGAGAGCCTATAAATTGTTGACCATTATCACACACGATATCCTTTAGAATTCCAAATCGGCATATTATGTTTCGCCATAAGAAACGTTTGACCTCCTTTTCCCGAACTTGTTTGAATGCTTCCGCTTCGACCCATTTTGTGAAATAATCAGTAAGCACCAGAAGGAATCGTACCTGTCCTTTAGCTAGGGGAAGAGGTCCCACTATATCCATTCCCCATTTCATAAAGGGCCATGGTGATATGATAGAATGTAATAGCTCTGCTGGTCTGTGCATATTATTGGCAAACCGTTGACACCTATCGCATTTTGAGATGAAATTCTCCGCGTCTTCTTCCATCTTAGGCCAATAGTACCCTGCTCTGATTAGGGTTTTTACTAAAGACCTTGCTCCTTCGTGATTTCCACAATTTCCTTCGTGAACTTCTTTTATCACGAACTCCGTCTGATTAGGTCCGAGGCATTTAGCTAGGGGTCCCCCGAACATTTTACGATACAACGTGTTATGTACAAGAAAATATCTTGCTGCTTTGCGGCGAAGCGCTTGAGCTGCTTTCTTGTCTTCTGGCACGGCACCACTCTACAAAAAATTGAGAATTTTGTTTCTCCAAGCCCAAGTTAAATTATTGAAAGATACCTTATTTTTGTCCTGGTCAATCGCTGAATGAAAGAGGTGGACGACAATGGTGTTATCTTTATTGGTCACTTCTGTGAATACCGCAAGGTTTGCTAATGCATCTGCTTCAGCATTTTCCTCCCTGGGTATTTGTATTATTTTCCACGTTTTGAAATGTCTTACAAGTTCTCGTGCCTTTCCTAAATATTATCGCATTCGAGTTTCTCGAACGATGTAAGTCCCCTGCATTTGGTTTACCACCAATTGAGAATCGCTGTTGATCTCAATTTGTTGAATTGACAACTCTCGTGCCAATTCTAAACCTGCAATAACAACCTCGTACTATGCTTCATTGTTAGTAATTGGATAACACTTAATAGCTTGTCGTATCTTTTCACCCGTGGGTGATATCGGTACAATGCCTAATCCATCTCCTTTTACATTAGAAGAGCCAGCTGTAAATAGGGTCCATTGACCTGGGTTTACACCATTGCAGAGTTGTAACTCTTTTTCTACTTCAGGGGTAATATTGTTGCTAAAGTCAGCTAAAAAAGTCCGCTAATATTTGTGATTTAATTGCCGTCCTAGGTTGATATGTTATATCATGCTCACTTAACTCTATTGCCCATTTGGCTAATCTTCCTGACAGTTCTTGTTTCGGCAGAATATTTCTTAAAGGATATGAAGTCACGACAGTGATTGGATGACATTGAAAATAAGGACGTAATTTTCTTGATGCCATCATTAAAGCTAAAGCTAATTTTTTTAGATGTGGATATCTAGTTTCGGCATCTAACAGAGTCTTGCTTACATAATAAATAGGGCATTGCTTTCCTTTTTCTTCCCTTGCCAGTACTGCGCTTATGGAAATTTCTGAAACAGCCAGGTAGATGTATAATCTTTCTCCTTCTCTTGGCTTTGATAGCAGCGGGGGTTTTGATAAGTAAATCTTCAAGTCTTTGAGTGTCTGCTGACATTCATCAGTCCACTCGAACTGATTTTGCTTTTTAAGAGCTTAAAAGAATTTAAAGCTTTTCTCGAAAGATCTAGAAATAAATCTCCCTAAAGCTGCTATTCTTCATGTTAATCTTTGAACTTCTTTTTTATTCTTCAAAATTTCAGGTATTTCTTCTATAGCTTTTATTTGAGCCGGATGTACTTCTATTCCTCTATTACATACAAGGAATCCCAGAAACTTACCAGATTGTACTCCGAAGGCACATTTTTTTCGGATTGAAGCTTCATATTATACCTGCGTAAGATGTCAAAAGTAGTAGAGAGATGCTGGAGATGATTTTCCGCTTGTGTTGACTTTACAAGCATATCATCGATATAGACTTCCATCGTTTTCCCTAAATGTTCTTAGAACATTTTTCTTACTAACCTTTGGTAAGTGGCCCCTGCATTTTTCAAGCCAAAATGCATGACCTTATAACAATAAGTCCCCCTGTTAGTGATGAATGAAGTTATTTCTTCATCTAGTGAATCCATTTTAATCTGGTTATAACCAGAATATGCATCCAAAAAACTTAATAATTCATGACATGCGGTAGCATCGATCATTTGATCTATATGTGGAAAAGGAAATGAATCTTTAGGACATTCTTTATTTAAATCAGTATAATCTACACATACCCTCCATTTGATGTTCCTTTTAAGCACCACTACTGTGTTAGCCAGCCAGTTAGGATACTTTACCTCTTGTATGGAGCCTATGTTCAGTAGTTTTGAACTTCTTCGTCAATCACTTGATTTTTGAAAGTTCCATGCTTTCTTTTCTTTTGTTTAACAGGTGCGAAGGGGATCTTCATTTAGTTTATGAGTCATCACTTCTGGTAGGATACCTGTCATATCTGAGCGGGACCATGCAAAACAGTCCTCATTAGCTTTTAAATAATTGACTAACATACCTTTTTGCTCAAGAGTTAGTCTTTCCAGTAATTTTGTTCCAATATACAACTTTCTCTCGGACTTTTGTTCAGAAAGAGGAACAGCCTCAAGTTCTTCAGCAGTTGTTTTAATATGCTCGTCTTCTTCTGGTTCACGAATGAAATCCGGTCTGGAGTCTATGTATGCATGTTCTAGCTCATCCTTGATGGTGGCAGGATTTGTTTCATCGTTATCTCCTTCTGTACCTATTTGAATATCAATTTGTTTTGTACATAGTTGATCAGAGGTTTTTTTCATACTTGTTTGTTGAGGAGCTTCTGTTTGATAATTTGTTGTGTCTCTCGTATCATTTTTGTTGTGAAGAGCTACCGAATTAGTATTTCTCGAAGTTTGTCGGTCACCTCTAATTTGTCTTACTCCCCACTTTGAAGGGAATTTTATTACCTGATGTAAGGTGGACGGGACCGCTTTCATATCATGGATCCATGGTCTTCCCAAAATAACGTTATAAGCCATCTCTGTATCAATGACTTGGAATTTCGAATTTTTGACAACTCCTTCGGCGTAAGTGGTAAGTTTGATTTCTCTTTTAGTTATCACTGTTGAATTATCGAACCCAGATATGGCTCGTGCCTTTGGGATTATTTCATTTTCTACCAGCATTTCCTCCACGACCTTTATCAAAATACTGTTGACTGAACTGCCTGGATCAATCAACACTCTTTTAACGTTAGTGTCATGAATAATTAAAGATATTACCAGTGCATCGTTATGAGGAAGCATTAATCCGCCAAACTCTACGTTATCAAAAGTTATATGATCTTCCTTTGTCTCTTCTCGAACTTGTTTCCCGTGGGTACTTGTGACTTTTGATGCTAACTGGCAGAGTATGTTGTTCATTTCTTCCCCTCCATGTATGACGTTGACAGTTCGTTTTGGGGAAGGAGGTTTTGGGGGCTCCTGCCTGTTCTTCGTATATGCTTGTTTACCTTTATCACTAAACAATTCTGTTAAGTAGCCCTGTTTTAATAGATGTTCTACTTCACCTTGCAAAAATCTGCAATTTGCAGTTCTATGGCCATGATCATTGTGGAATTCACACCACTGATCAAGGTTTCTCCTGATAGGATTAGATCGCATTTGTTTGGGCCATTTAACCTTGTCTCCCATATTTCTAAATATTGAGACAAGTTCAGTACTGCTCATATTGAAGTTATGGTCTCCAATTCAGGTATTACCCCTGGACCGTTCATCTCGATCTCTCCTGGATCTGGATGAGGATGAGCCTATATCTCTTCCCGATGGTCTTGTATTTTCGAATCGGGGATGTGTGTCACGTATCGAATGTCCTACGTAAGGTTCGTACCTGTTTTTATCTGACCTTTTTTCTGATTCTGGATGTCTGGTTCTGGGATATTTTTCCTCTTTTGATCGAGCAATGATATCTTCTTCGATTCTGAGTTTGGTATTGTACCTGTTATACACATCATTCCGTGTTGTAGCTGGGAATTCTCTCAGACTTTCTTTAACTCGTCTCGTGGATTCTGAGCTTTTATCGTTTAAGTTGCTTGCAAATGCCATGGCTGCCCAATTGTCAGGCACCCTTGGTAATTGCATTCTTTCTCGTTGAAACCTGTCTACAAATTCACGAAGCAATTCCATGTCTCCTTGCTTTATCTTGAATATATCTTCCATTCGTTTTTCAACTTTTTGTGCACCAGAGTGTGCTTTTATAAACGAATCTACAAGTTCAGCAAAAGAATCTATAAAATTTTCAGGGAGAAGAGAATAACAGGTTAAAGCTCCTTTAGTGAGCGTTTCCCCAAATTTCTTGACAAGGACTGATTCGATCTCCTCTTTTGTTAAGTCATTGCCTTTTACTCAAGTAGTGAAGGCAGTCACGTGATCGCGTGGGTCAGTTGTTCTATCATATTTAGGAACGTCTGGCATTCTAAATTTCTTGGGTATAGGCAATGGAGCCGCACTTGGCTTCCAAGGTTGCTAAGAATATCTATCAACATCAATGCCCTTGATGATAGGCGGAACTCCAGGGATTTACTCGATGCGATCGTTCTGTTCCTTCATCTGTTTCTGCATGGTTAGTAATAAATTTTGTAACTCAGAGTTATTAGTTGTACCTGGTCTCGTTTCAAGAGATGCATTGGGTGTTTCACCTCTGGTTGAGTTTATTAATCCATACTGCGGATTCTCTACTACAATTGTATTATTTGAAGGCGGCGCTAGTGGTACTTGAGGTGCCTGTGGTAATCCTCTCGCATATTCTTGCAAATTCTGCCCCACGTATTCAGCAATCATTTGCCTTATTTGATCTTGATCTATTGGTTGCTCATTATTGTTAAGATGGTTATCAGATCTTTCAAGGGATGATTCCCTCAAAGCACGTGGTGTTCCTTGAGGAGATGGAACTGGGGTTCCATTTCCTTGTTGGTTGTTGTCGTCATTGTTGTTGTCATTGTTGTTGGAATTCGACATGATTTACAGGATACCAGTTGGTAAACGTACTATGATTATCCGTTTCCCAGCAACGGAACCAATTTTTTTAACCAAAGAATGAGATTCCTTGACCAAAGATATTTTAAGATAAACACGGGTTACTGATAATCGAGTGAATAATATAATGAATAAAGGAATAATAAGCGATATAGTTGTTTAACCAAAAAATGAGATTCCTTGACCAAAGCTATTTAAAGATAAACACGGGTTACTGATAATCGAGTGAATAATATAATGAATAAAGGAATAATAAGCGATATAGTTGTTTAACCAAAAAATGAGATTCCTTGACCAAAGCTATTTAAAGATAAACACGGGTTACTGATAATTGAGTGAATAATATAATGAATAAAGGAATAATACGCGATATAGAATGCAGAAAAATAAAGTCGTTTGTATTCGAGAATTCAAATGATCCTATGAGTTACATTTCTTCCTTTTATATAGGGGTTTCCTAGTATAACATTTGGTTCCTGTCATGATTGTTCATTAATGGCTAATTATTACATTAATGAGGCATTACAAAGGATAATTGTAACTGTTGTATAGGAGTTACGTAACGTATAAGTCATTAACTGTTTGATTCTCCAATCCGTCCGTAGCTTCGTCTGGGTTCACTGTGACCATATCTCTTCTTTGTCACTAAGTTTCCCGTGGTTGATGAACTCGGGGGTCTATTGACTGTGCCTCTTTAACTCTTACCTCTTTACAGAATCAAGTCTATCTGTTGCGTTTTCCTTGGTCCACGTAGCTAGTTGAGTTGTCAAGGTCTTGCTTACGTGTGATACTATTTTTTACCAATACAATTGTGATGATCCAAAGGGTCATCTTATTAATTAAGACTCCATTCCAGGCTCCTAGGCCTTCAAAAGTCTAATTTTAATTTTCTCAATTTGTGTGCACAGTCCGGGCGTGAAACCGGAAAGCTTTTATGTGAAAATACGAGAAATAGAAATTTCTAGAGTTAAAATTTGATTTTAGTTGACTTTGGTCAGAATTTTGAGTAAACATACCCGTGTCTATGATTCAACGATCCCGGGAGGTCTGCATTAAAATATGGGACTTGGGCGTATGCCCGGAATTGAATTCTGAGGTCCCTAGCCTTAGAAAATATTTTTTGAAGAAAATTGTTGTGCGGGTTATTTCAAGAAATAAAGAAATGGCATAATATGTGAAATTTATGATAAGGACTGTAATTTTGGTTTCATATCCCGGAACAAGTTCGTTATGTTATTTAAGTCCTATCTGTGAAGTTTCATGAGAATCGGAGTTGATTTGATGTAATTCGGAAATCCGGTTGAAAAGTTAGAAAAATTAAGTGTTCTTTAGAAAATCATTAGTTTTGAGGTTAAATTCACAGTTTTGATGCTATGTTGATGATTTGATCATGCGAGCAAGTCTATATGATATTTTTAGACTTGCGTGCATGTATGGGTTGAAGCCCCGAGGGCTTGGGTGAGTTTCGGATAGGTTTAGGCTATGTTGTGCTTGTTTTTGATGCTTCATCGTCGTTTCTTCAAGCATAAAATGACACCACACCAGGACAATGAACTCCGAATGTAGTTTTTATTGAACCACTAGATCCGTATCGTAATTTGGGAGCCATAGGAAAAAGAATCATCGAATTCGGACATCGTATGAAGAAGTTATGACCATTTTAGTGATGGAAAAATAGTGTTGGTGCCGGATGTCGCAAATGCGAACTCCGGGTCGCAAATGCGACATCCGCAACCTATTAAATGAGCTTTTTGATGGGATTTTCACCCATTCTTCAATTCTCTCAAACCCTAAACCTCCGTAGGCGATTTTTCAAAGACCCAAACTTCTCCAAATCATTGGTAAGTGATCTTTAACTAATTCCTTTCATTCCTTCACAACTTTTAACAAGATTTCAACCAAAAATCTAGAGTTTTCGTGGTAAAAATTGGGATTTTTGGGTAGAAATTAGGAATTTCAAAATTTGGGGAATTGGACCTCGAATTGAGGTCGGATTCCAAAACCAATTGCATATCCAGGCTCGGGGGAGAATGGGTGAACAGGTTTTGGTCCGATCCTCGAGTTTAAACCAAGTGGGTACGGGGTCGATTTTTGAAATTGAATAGGAAATCTTAGGAAAACCATTGCTTTTCAATAAAAATGATTCCTTTAGGCTGCGATTGATAACATTGAACCAATTGTGATTAGATTCGAGCGGATTAGACGCAAATTCGAAAGGAAAGGCAGTGCAAGAACAGTGAATTGCTTGTGAGATCGAGGTAAGTGTTTGGTCTAACTTTGACTTGAGGGAATAGAAGTCCCCACTTGTTTTATATGTGAAATGCATGGGTGTGGTGTATAGGTGAGGTGACGAGTATCTATGCACCACCCAATTTTCCTGTTAAGGATGATCCTTCTTTCGTTCCCAACTTAATTGATTCTTGTCTTAATTGTTTTATGTCCATTAGTGTTTCTATGACTACTTGGCGTTGTTACCTTATTGTTAAACAATGTTGTGGTTATTTTGTAAAGAGTATTGGTTGTTCATTGGGTTCCCTTGTGGTACAAACGATTGAGGAGTTTGGCGTTGTTTTTACGAAACACATACATATATATTGATGTATGTTGGTTTCATTGTTGATAATACTAAGGAAGTGATGAGGAATGTAGTTTAATTGCTTTATGATTGTTGAGGTTTACGTGATTGTTTTGTTTCAATTGATTGTTACCAATCGTTGTGGCGAGTAAGGGCGATATATATAGGGAGGATCACTAAGGGAGGACAGGTGGGAGCGGGTTGCACGCCGCAACAAGGAGCGATAAGGGAGGACACTTATGTTTTACTGAATTTCAAAAATGTTTTACTGGTTCTTGAAACTCAAGGATTTGAGACTTACATATTTGAAAAGCTTAAATGTTTATTTTATAGTTTTGTTTTTAGAAAACCAAAGATTTGAAACTTACTGTAACAACCCGACCTATTGTTTTGCGTATTCGGGCCCCATTCCCCTAAATGAAACTTCCCATAGCGGCTTATTGTGATTTATGACTTGCGGAGATGGGTGGTTCGGGATTTGGAAGCGTTTAGAGTGGTATAGGAACACTTGGTTCCTTATGGTTGGCTTTAAAGGCCAAGTTTGACTTCGGTCAACATTTTGAGTAAAAGACCTCGAAATCAAGTTTCGACGGTTCCGGTAGCTTCGTATGATGATTTCTCACTTGTGCGTATGTCTAGAATGGGTTTTGGATGGTCCGGGAGCGTTTTGATGCCAAATAACGAAAATAGAGTTTCCTTAAGTTCATAATTTGGTTTGGAATGTGTTTTTGTGTTATCGAGGTTCGAACGGAATTCAGACATCGGGAATAGTTCCGTTATGTCATTTATGACTTGCTTGCAAAATTTGGTGTCATTCCGAGTGGTATGGGTCGGTTCGGCGCATTGAAACCGAATTCAAGAACTTAAAGTTCTTAAGTTTGATTCTAGGGGGTTTTGAGGGGTGATTTTGAGTTTTAGCATTGTTTTGGGTGTTCCGAAGACTCGAGCGAGTCCATAAAATGATTTAGGACTTGTTGGTATAATTGTACGGGGGCTCGGGTGGGCCCAGGTGCCTCCCGGGCACCAAACAAGGCTAAAAACCAGCAGCTTCAGTTGTTGGTGCACCAAATCTAGTGTGACCGCAGGTGCGGTGGCCAGTCGCATGTGCGGGACTGCTCTTGCGGTCCAGGCCTTTCAGGTGCGGCCCCATGGGAGGAAGTCCAATCTCGCAGGTGCGGACCTGTTTCTGCAGTAGCGGAGCCGCAGGTGCGATCCCAGGCCTTCTTGGCCACTTACGCAGGTGCGAGACTGCGGGTGCGAAATCACTAATGGCAGTGAGATCTTTAAGCACGGGACTTAACCATTTTTCACCCCATTTCTTCCACCATTGTCGACGTTGGGAGCTTGAGAGAGAGTCAAACAACCTAGCTACTAAGAGGTAAGTAATTTCCACTTAATGTTGGTTAAATACATCAATTCCTAGGTAGATTAACACCCTAATTAGTGAAAATTAAGGGTTAGAGTAGAACCTAGGGCTTGAGGAATTTTAGAGAATTTCCCCACTTATTAACCATGAAATCATACAAAACTCATATATTAATGATCCTTAGGTTGTGGGTGAGTGTTTTCTTCGAAAATTTCCGGAATTCGAGCATGTGGGCCTGGGGTATATTTTGGGATTCTTCAAAGTAAGATGAATTAACTAAGCTAATAGGAGAATTTCATACTCTTGAGTATATATTGACGTGTTTATATAACATTTCACTAGTTTCGAGTCCTTGGGTGACGAGTTTGGAGTTTCGGGCACGTTCTTGACCCGGGAAGTAGGTTCTACACGAGGTGAGTCTCCTTTCCAACCTCGTAAGAAGGAATTGTCCCCATAGGTAATTATAAATGATTGAATGTCCTTATTTGCAGGGGGCTACGCACGCACGAAGTGAAGAGATTCCTTGCGTAGCTACTACTATGTTATGACGGGTAGTTTGTAGGACTCACAACCATGCTCTTTGTGCCTTGCATGTATCCCTAACGGTATCTTGAGTTGTTTACTATCCTTGAACTAGCATGAGAATATTACGGAGTTACATTCAAATTTACTGTTTCTTTTGTTCTTGTTTTCCAAGTATAATCTCTATTAAATTCTTGAATTTCCTGATAACTCTATGCATGTATACGAGCACCCGCGTCGTATGTATGATTCATGAGCGGGGTAGCCTTATTATTATGTCAACCGCGTCGCATGTTTGATTCGCGAGAGGGGTAATAGATGCATCTATGGTTCGAGCCATTCGACCATCGGCAATGCACATTTATTTTTGTGTCGCTTCAGCCGTACGCCTCGGCATGCTATGTGTTATGTATTTGACTGAGAGTCTTATTATTATTAAATAAATTGCTCCATGTGGAAGGGAACTTGGGACTTTTATGATAATTGTTATTTGACATATGAGGGTAGATTGTAAATTTACATACTTGATATTTTATGTCTTCTTGATTTCCATGACTGCTAATCATGTCTAGATTCAATTATTATATTATTGTTATTGACCCTAGTAAGTATCACGTCTACCTCTCATCACTACTTCTTCGAGTTTAGACAGGATATTCACTGGGTACATATTTGTTTGTATGTACTCATGCTACACTTCTGTACTTAATTGTACAGGTTCTGAGACAGGTGCATCTGGTTATCTGACTGGAGCATGATCTTGAGAGCATACTCTGTACCCGACTCCAGGGTGAGTTGCTGTCCTTGGCGTTTCTCAGCAGCACCTTGGAGTTGTCTTTTGTTATTTCTGTCTATCCTCTTCAGACAGTAGTTCAGATATTCTATTATATTTTGTATATTCTACTAGCCGCCTGTAGACTTGTGACACTTGGTCCTGGCACACATAGTAGACTTTATAGTATTTTTGGCTATACTGTATATGTTGGCTCATGACTTCATGTTACATTGATTTAAGTTGCCTAATTTATCCGTTTTCATTTAACGATTCTTAACTTAAAACTTAGCAAGTAATTGAACATCTTACTAAATAAGGTAAACTCGATAGTAAAAAGGTGTTGGCTTTACTAACTCCGGTGTTGGGCACCATCACGACCTGGGTTAGGAATTTGGGTCATGACAACATGGTACCAGAGCTCTAGGTTCACGTAGGTCTCACAAGTCACGGGCAAACCCAGTAGAGTCATGTGGATCGGTACGGAGATGTCTTTATTTATCTTCGGGAGGCTATAGGGTTTTAAGAAAACTCTCTTTACTCATATTCTATCGTGTATTCGATGGTTTACAAAAAATGCATTCTTCTATTTTCTCACACATGGTGAGGACGCGCGCATCCGATGTTCCAGACCCGGGAGGGGCCGCTACCCCTGCCGTTAGAGGCCGTGGAAAAGGTCGGGGGAGGGCACCGGCCCGAGGTAGGGGACGAGGGCGTCCCAGAGTTGTTCCAGTTGCACCACCATCAGAGAATCCTATCATTGAGGAGCAGTTAGAGGTGCCCCCAGCAGATCCTGCTCCAGTGGACTTCATGACGACGCCAGGCTTCCGAGAGGTCATGGGCCGTATGATGATATTTATGGACACTATGTCCCAGGTTGGTTTATTTCCAACAGATCCTGCCACTTCTCAGGCGGGAGGGGAAGTCCAGACCCCTACTGCCCAGGCTGCAGGTCAGACAATAACATTACATTATACCCCGGGTACACTGCCCATGGGTGGGGTCCAACCAGTAGCAGTAGCACCAGAGTCAACCACCTGCGGACGGTGATCCGCAGAAGTTATTGGATAGATGGACTCGATTGCACCCTACAGTCTTCTGAGGTGAGCGAGGCGAGAATTATCAGGACTTCATTGATAGGTGCAGGGACAGACTACACAACATGAGGATATTGGAGTCCCATGGAGTGGACTTTACCACCTTTCAGCTAGAGGGCAGGGCCCGTAG
>ML519115.1:89502-100893 GCA_005239535.1 Nicotiana rustica
GGACGGTGATCCGCAGAAGTTATTGGATAGATGGACTCGATTGCACCCTACAGTCTTCTGAGGTGAGCGAGGCGAGAATTATCAGGACTTCATTGATAGGTGCAGGGACAGACTACACAACATGAGGATATTGGAGTCCCATGGAGTGGATTTCACTAACTTTCAGCTTGAGGGCAGAGCTCGCAGATGGTGGCAGTCGTATATCCTGGGAAGGACAGCAGGTTCCCCTTCTATCACTTGGGAGCAGTTCACTCAGTTGTTTCTGGACAGATACATTCCACCCTCCGAGAGGGAAGAGCTGCAGTATCAGTTCGAGCAGCTGGAGTGGGGCAGATGTCTGTGACAGACTATGAGGCCCGGTTTTTTGAGTTGTCGTGCCATGCCCTTATGATACTTCCTACTGACGCTGAGAGAGTGTAGAGATTTGTGGCTGGATTGCACTCAAGTATTAAGGCTAACATGGCCCGAGAGGTGGAAATGGGTACTCTCTATCGGCTTGTGGTCGAGATAGCTCATCGGATTGAGGATTATCGATCGAGGGGCAGAGAGCAAGGTGCGCAAGACAAAAGAGCGAGATTTTATGGAGATTTTAGAGGTGCCCCAGTCAGAGGTAGGGGTTAGTTCGGCAGAGGCCAGCCTAGTAGGCCTCCATATTCAGCTCCTCCACAACCTCCCCATGGTGCTCCAGTGAGGCCTTATTTCAGCGTTATGCTGGAGAGTTCTTAGCGCCCACCAGCCATTCAGGGTTACTCTGGCGGGAATCCGGTCATCAGGGGTCTTCCAGTGATTACTTCAGTTGCATGCCAGAGGCTTCTCATCGTCCCCCAGCTATCCAGGATTCTTCTTCAGGGTAGTAGGCCATGCCACCAGTTAGATGTTTTGAGTGCGGGGAATCAGGCCATATGAGGAAGACTTGTCCCAGACTTCAGGGCAAGGCTGTTCAGCAGAGTTATCAGCCTACATACTCAGCACTGGTGCCCCGTCTACCAAGTGATGGAGGACATACTGGTAGAGATCGCCCCAAAGATGGAGGCCAGGCAGGGGGAGCTCTGCCAGCTCCTACTCATTCCAGCAGGGGTCGGTCTTCTGGTGCACCAGCCAGATACTATGCTATCCCAGCCCGAGCGGATGCAGTGGCCTCAGATGTCGTGATTACAGGTATTATTTCAGTATGCGGTAAAGAGGCATCAGTGTTATTTGATCCAGGATCCACCTATTCATATGTGTCAACCTTATTTGCTTGTTTCTTGGATGTTCCTCGTGAGTCCTTGGGTTCTCTTATATATGTGTCCACTCCTGTGGGCAATTCAGTTGTGGTAGACCGGATATATCGGTCTTGTGTGATCACATTCTGTGGGTTCGAGACCAGAGCAGACCTTTTATTGCTCGACATGGTCGATTTTAAGGTTATTTTAGGCATGGATCGGCTATCTCCTTATCATGCAGTGCTGGATTTCCATGCCAGGACAGTTAATTTAGCCATGCCCGAGTCGCATAGGCTAGAGTGGAGAGGTTCCTCAGTTAGTGCAGCCAGGCGGGTTATTTCATTCCTGAAGGCTCGACATATGGTCGATAAGGGTTTTCTGGCCTATCTTGTTTATGTGCGGGACACCACCGCCGAGACTCCGACGATTGATTCAGTGCTAGTTGTTTGAGAGTTTGCTGACGTATTTTCTTCAAACCTTCCGAGAATGCTTTCGGATCGTGATATTGATTTATGCGTTGATGTAGCTCCAGGAACCCAGCCTATATCTATTCATCCGCACCGTATGGCTCCGAAGGAGTTGAAGGAGAAGCTTGAGGACTCCTTATCTAAGGGGTTTATCAGACCGAGTGTGTCACCATGTGGTGCTCCAGTCCTATTTGTGCAAAAGAAGAATGGGTCTATGCGGGTGTGTATTGATTACCGCCAGTTGAACAAGGTCACCATTAAGAACAAGTATCCTTTGCCACGCATCGATGATTAGTTTGACCAGTTGCAGGGTGCTTGGGTGTTTTCTATTATTGATTTGATATTGAGGTATCACCAGCTGAAGATTCGGGCCTCAGATGTTCCGAAGATCACTTTTCGTACGAGGTATGGCCACTATGAGTTCCTGGTGATGTCCTTTGGCTTGACTAATGCCCCAGAAGCATTCATGGACTTGATGAAGAGGGTGTTCATGTCTTATATTGATTCCTTCGTCATTGTCTTCATTGGTGACATCTTGATTTACTCACGTAGCCTGGGGGAGCACGAGCAGCATTTGAGAGTTGTGCTCCAGACTTTGCGAGAACATAAGCTATATGCTAAGTTCTCCAAGTGTGAGTTTTGGTTAGATTCTGTGGCATTCTTGGGACGTGTGGTATCCGGAGAGGGTATCAAGGTTGATCCTCTGAAGATCGAGGCAGTTCAGAGTTGGCCATGTCCTACTTCAGCTATAGAGATCAGGAGCTTCTTGGGCCTAGCAGGATATTATCGCCGATTTTTGGAGGGGTTCTCTTCTATTGCAGCTCCATTGACTAGATTAACTCAGAAGAATGCCCTATTCCGATGGTCTGGCGAGTATGAGGCGAGCTTTCAGAAGCTCAAGGTAGCATTGACTTCAGCACCAGTTCTAGTATTGCCTTCCGGTTCTAGGCTGTATACAGTGTATTGCGACGCTTCACGTGTTGGTTTGGGATGTGTGTTGATACTGGAAGGGAGAGTTACTACTTATGCTTCGCGCCAGTTGAAGGTTCATGAGAATAATTACCCCATGCACAATTTGGAGTTGGTGGCGATTGTTCATGCTCTTAAGATTTGGAGGCACTACTTGTATGGAGTGTCCTGTGAGGTTTTTACAGACCACCGCAACTTGAAGCACTTACTCAAGCAGAGGGATCTTAATTTGAGGCAGCGCAGGTGGCTTGAGTTGTTGAAGGATTATGATATCACCATTCTTTATCATCCGGGCAAGGCAAATGTGGTAGCAGATGCTTTGAGCAGGAAGGGGGGCAGAGAGTATGGGTAGCTTGGCTTACATTGCAGCAAAGAAGATACCTCTAGCTTTGGACATTTAGTCCTTGGCTAATCGCCTGGTGAGATTAGACCTTTCAAAACCTCATCGAGTTTTAGCACATGTTGTTGCTCAGTCTTCGTTATTGGAGAAGATTAAGGCTCGGCAGTATGATGATCCGTGTTTGGCAGAGCTACGGGACACAGTGGTTCAGGGTAGGGCCAAGAAGATTACTATTGGCGAGAATGGTGTTCTGAGACTTCAGGGCCGTTTATGTGTTCCTAATGTTGAGGGCATGAGGGAGAGGATTCTAGAGGAGGCACGCAGTTCTTGGTATTTTGTTCATCATGGTGCTACGAAGATGTATCGTGATTTATAGGAGCATTTCTGGTGGAGGCAAATGAAGAGGGACATTGTGGGGTATGTGGCTAGGTGTCTTAATTGCCAGCAGGTTAAGTATGAACGACGGAGGCCAGGAGGCCTACTTCAGCAGATGCCCATTCCTGAGTGGAAGTGGGAGCGCATCACTATGGACTTCGTGGTTGGGTTGCCTCGGACTTTGCAGAACGTTGACGCGGTTTGGGTCATTGTGGATAGATTGACCAAATCGCTGCATTTCATTCATGTAGTTATTACTTATACTTCTAGAGGTTGGCCCTGATATACATTCGGGAGATAGTCTAGTTGCACGGTGTGCCGGTGTCAATTATATCAGATCGAGGTCCTCAGTTCACCTCGCATTTCTGGAGAGCATTGCATAGTGAGATGGGTACCCAGATAGATCTCAGCACTGCATTTCACCCTCAGACTGATGTTCAGTCGGAGCGCACAGTTCAGATGTTGGAAGACATGCTCAGGGCATGTGTGATTGACTTTGGAGGTTAGTGGGACCAGTTCTTGCCATTGGCCGAGTTTGCTTACAATAACAGTTATCAGTATAGCATCGAGATGGCTCCATTTGAGGCTTTGTATGGTCGGCGATGTCGTTCTCCTATCGGGTGGTTTGAGCCTGGCGAGGCTATGTTATATGGCACCGATCTAGTGAAGGATGCTTTGGAGAAAGAAAGTTGATTCAGTAGAGGCTCCGCACAGCACAGTCCCGAAAGAAGAGTTACGCGGATCAGAGGGCACGTTATATGTCATTTATGGAGGGAGACAAGGTTCTATTGAAGGTCTTGCTGATGAAGGGTATCATGAGATTCGGGAAGAAGGGCAAGCTGAGCCCATGGTTTATAAGCCCTTTAGAGGTGTTAAGGCGAGTTGGAGAGGTTTCTTATGAGCTTGCTTTACCTCCCAGTTTATCAGGAGTTCATCTGGTTTTTCACGTGTCCATGCTCCGGAGGTACCACGCCGACTTCTCTCACGTGGTTGATTTCAGCACTATTCAAATGTATGAGAAGTTGCGCTACAAGGAGGAGCCAGTTGCTATCATTGATAGGCAGGACCGCCAATTGAGATCCAAGAGATTTTCTACCGTAAAAGTCCAGTGGAGGGGCCAACCAGTCTAGGAAGCGACTTGAGAGTCCAAGGAGGACATGCGGAGCAGATATCCGCACTTATCCAGCACATTAGGTACGATTCTAGACCCATTCGAGGACGAACGTTTGTTTAAGAGGTGGAGAATGTAACGACCCGACCGGTTCGGGCCCCGTTCCCCTAAATGAAACTTCCCATAGCGGCTTATTGTGACTTATGACTTGCGGGGACGGGTGGTTCAGGATTTGGAAGTGTTTAGAGTGGTATAGGAACACTTGGTTCCTTAAGGTTGGCTTTTAAGGCCAGGTGTGACTTCGGTCAACATTTTGAGTAAACCACCTCGGAATCGAGTTTCGGCGGTTCCGGTAGATTCGTATGATGCTTTCGGACTTGTGTGTATGTCCAGAATGGGGTTTGGATGGCCCGGGAGCGTTTCGACGCCAAATAACAAAAATAGAGTTTCCTTACGTTCATAATTTGGTTTGGAACGTGTTTTGTCTTATCGAGGTCCGAACGGAAGTTGCGAGATCGGGAATAGTTCTGTTATGTCATTTATGACTTGCTTGCAAAATTTAGTGTCATTCCGAGTAGTATAGGTTGGTTCGGCACATTGAAATCGAATTCAAGAACATAAAGTTCTTAAGTTTGATTCTAGGGGGTTTTGAGGTGTGATTTTGAGTTTTAGCGTTGTTTTGGGTGTTCTGAAGGCTCGAACGAGTCCGTAGAATGATTCAGAACTTGTTGGTAAAATTGGACGGGGGCTCGGGTGGGCCCAGGTGCCTCCTAGGCACCAAACGAGGCTAAAACCCAGCAGCTTCAGCTGCTGGTGCACCAAATCTGGTGTGACCGTAGGTGCGGTTGCCCAGTCGCAGGTGCGGGACAGCTCCTACGATCCAGGCCTCACAGGCACGGCCCCAGGGGAGGAAATCCAATCTTGCAGGTGCGGACATGTTTTCGCAAGAGCGGAGCCGCAGGTGCGATCCCAGGCCTTCTTGGCCACTTCCACAGGTGCGAGACCGCAGATGCGATCCTCGAGCCGCAGGTGCGAAATCAATGATGGCAGTGAGATATTTAAACACAGTACTTAACCATTTTTCACCCCATTTCTTCCACCATTGTCGACTTTGGGATCTTGAGAGAGAGTCAAACGACCTAGCTACTATGAGGTAAGTAATTTCCACTAAATGTTGGTTAAATACATCAATTCCTAGGTAGATTAACACCATAATTTGTGAAAATCAAGGGTTAGAGTAGAAACCTAGGGCTTAAGGAATTTTATAGAATTTCCCACTTATTAACCATGAAATCATACAAAAATCATATATTAATGATCCTTAGGTTGTGGGTGAGTGTTTTCTTCGAGAATATCCGGAATCCGAGCATGTGGGCCCGGGGGTGTATTTTGGGATTCTTCAAAGTAAGATGAATTAACTAAGCTAATAGGAGAATTTCATACTCTTGAGTATATATTGATGTATTTATATAACATTTGCCTAATTTCGAGTCCTTGCATGACGAATTTGGAGTTTCGGGTGCATTCTTGACTCGGGAAGTAGGTTCTACACGAGGTGAGACTCCTTTCCAACCTCGTAAGAGGGAATTGTCCCCATAGGTAATTATAAATGATTGAATGTCCTTATTTTTGGGGGGATACGCACACACGCAGCTACTACTATGTTATGTCGGGTAGTTTTTAGGACTCACAAGCATGCTCTTTGTGCGTTGCATGTATCCCTAATGGTATCTTGAGTTGTTTTCTATCCTTGAACTAGCATGAGAATATTAGGGAGTTACATTCAAATTTACTAATGCTTTTGTTCTTGTTTTCCAAGTATAATCTCTATTAAATTCCTGAATTTCCTGATAACTCTGTGTATATATACGAGCACCCGCGTAGCATGTATGATTCATGAGAGGGGTAGCCTTATTGTTATGTCAACCGCGTCGCATATTCGACTCGCGAGTGGGGTAATAGATGCATCTATGGTTTGAGTCGTTCGACCCTCGGCGGTGCACATTTATTTTTGCGTAGCTTCAATCGTACGCCTCGGCATGCGATGTGCTATGTATTTGACTGAGGGTATTATTATTATTAAATAAATTGCTCCATGTGGAAGGGAACTTGGGACTTTTATGATAATTGTTATTTGACATATAAGGGTAGATTGTAAATTTACATACTTGATATTTCATGTCTTCTTGATTTCCATGACTGCTAATCCTATCTAGATTCAATTATTAATATTGTTATTGACCCTAGTAAGTATCACGTCTACCTCTCGTCACTACTTCTTTGAGTTTAGACGGGATACTCACTGGGTACATATTTGTTTATATGTACTCATGCTACACTTCTGTACTTAATTGTACAGGTTCTGAGACAGGTGCATCTGGTTATCTGACCGGAGCTTGATCTTGAGAGCATACTCTATACCCAACTCCACGGTGAGCTGCTCCCCTTGGCGTTTCACAGCAGCAACGTGGAGTTTTCTTTTGTTATTTTTGTCTATCCTCTTCAGACAGTAATTCAAATATTCTATTATACTTTGTATATTCTACTAGCCGCATGTAGACTTGTGACACTAGGTCCTGGCACACATAGTAGACTTTATAGTATTTTTGGCTAAACTGTATATGTTGGCTCATGAATTCGGGTTACATTGATTTAAGTTGCCTAATTTATCCATTTTCATTTAACGATTCTTCACTTAAAACTTAGCAAGTAATTGAACATCTTACTAAATAAGGTAACCTCGACAGTAAACAGGTGTTGGCTTGCCTGACTCCGGTGTTGGGCGCCATCACGACCTGGGTTAGGAATTTGGGTCGTGACACTTACTATTTTATATTACTATTTTTCTTATTTTGTCACTACTTTAATTCAAAGTTAAAGTTGAAAACTTGGAAATTATTAAGAATTGGTTATAACTGAGACCTGAAAAAGACGGCTGAGTTATTTCATTATTGTTGCAGTATTTGAGTTTATGTGTTTAGATTTCCTTCTTGCTTTATATTTATTGTCTGCATTATGTTTTTCTTGTTCGTGAAGAATTGTTTTATTGTGTTATTGTATATATTATTGTCACAGGTTATATGTTGTTAATGCCACGCCGTAGCCTCGTGACTACTTCGTCGAGGTTAGGCTCGACACTTACTCAGTACATGGGGTCGGTTGTACTGATACTACACTCTGCACTCTTTTGTGCAGTTCTAGGTACTGGTCTGAGTTAGGAGATTTAGTAGCTGATGTCATTGCTCGGAGACACGAGGTAGATCTGCTAGCGTCCGCAGATTCCTGGAGTCTTCACTTATTTTCGGACACTATTTTATTTCTCCCAAAACAAACATACTATTCCTTCAGCCCATTATTTGTAGCATTCCTAGTAGTTCGTGAATTGTGACACCAGACCCTGGGTAGTTGTGTAATTAGCATTAGTTTGTGGTTCGTGTCTTATATGGAATATTCTTTTCCCGATTGCATTTATTGAAAAGTATTAGATTTCGTGTTTTGTTTGGATTTGTTTATTCATGTTTAAATAAAGTTGAAGGAAATGATTAAATGAGTTATATCATTTGCTTGCCTAGCAAGTGTGGTGTTAGGCTCCATCACGGTCCCGAGGGTTGGAAATTTTGGTCGTGACAAGTTGGTATCAGAGCTCTAGGTTGCTTAGGATCACAATTCACGAACAAGCTTAATAGAGTCTGAAGGATCGGTACGGAGACGTCTGTACTATCTCTCAGAGGCTATCAAGTTAGGAACACACTCTATTTTTGTTCTCTTCTACTCTATTATGCGGATCTTGTTATCTCTAACATTGATTGAATTCTTCTACTCACTTGCAAATGGCGGGAATGCATTCTTTTGTCCCGCGGACCTACAGATCAGGTTCACCCGCAACACTAGTCCTAAACCACATATGATGTAAGAAAACTTTCACTCATGGCACGTGGAAACTCAAGTAGAAAACAAAACTCAAGGCCTAATTGGAATCAGCGAATCTCAAAAGGGAACCACATATAACCTGACAAATTATTTTGTGAATATAAGAGAAAGTATTCATACGGGATATTGTGTGATAATAGTCCCTACTTCAGCCATTTCTTTCAAGTCAGTACGGAAGTAAATCATGTTGGCACCAAACAAGCCACAATGTCAGCCTATGGGCACAACCTCAATTCAAACCATCCATTCCTTCTGAATTAACAAAATTATACCTACGCTACAAGACCAATTCTCTGAAAGAAAGCCACAAAGCTATCTATCATCAAGGAGAGATAAAACAAAGAGAAAATATCAACTGGTTATCAAGGATATCACCTCTCAAAATAAACATACCCTTCATAAATTCAACATAATTATCCACACGAGAACCAGGCAGTGTCGCATAAAAGAAATGTAATAAATAACCTGATAAACAGAATACCAATTCCCCTAAAAGAGAAAACATAAACTAAGTTGTCACCGGAAAATAAGAACCAAATCCCAACACCAATCTACAAGAAAGTAAAGAAATAGTTACATCCCAAATCAAAGTTATTAAAAGTGGCCACCTCAACCTGATATCTAACAAGTAAAGTGAAAATGATGAACAGTGCCCCCGTGAATACTACATCATGTACTCCCATCACTGTCAGAATCAGTCACTTTCTCTTCTCTCTCCTTCTCGGACCAAGGAGTTGAAATTTCATCCTCTTCCTCCGGCTCAATCGATAGCAATGGCTCCTAAGGCTTCAACACCTTAAAATCCCCTTCACACCCTTCCACATGCGAATGAAGAACTTATCTCTCGTTTTCTCCCTTTTCTTCATCCGGGCGTGTGCACCTGTGTGATGACCCAAAAGGTCATCCTATGTAAATTTAGCAAAACTTTTGTTTTGAGGCCCCGAAAGACTTCGTTAATATTACCTCGATGTGCGTGCGCAGCCCGGGCGCGTAACCGGAAAGCTTTTATGTGGAAACTTGATAAAGAGTTGAATTTATAATAATTAATTGAATACAGTTGACTTTGGTCAACATTTTTGGTAAACGGACCCGAACCCGTGATTTGACGGTGCCGGAGGGTCCGTAGGAAAATATGGGACTTGGGCATATGCCCGAAATCAAATTCTGAGGTCCCAAGCCCGAGAAATGAATTTTCAAAGAAAATTGTTTTCTGATAAATATAAAGGTTTTTGAAAATGAATATTTATGTGAAAACCGTGTTACCGGGCCCGTATTATGGTTTCGGAGCCGGGAATAGGTTTAATATATGTTATGTGAGCTATCTGTGAAATTTGGTGTAAAACGGATTGAAATGACGTGTTTCGGATAAAAATCGGAATAATTGAACCTTATGAAGCTTTAAGAAAATTCTATGAGTTTTGGAGGTTTAAGTCATTGATTTTGATGTTATTTCGGTGGTCTTAGTACTTGAATAAGTCTGTATTATAATATGGGTGTTGTGTGTGTTTTTGGTTTTGGGTCCCGAGGGCTCGGGTGAGTTTCGGATAGCTAACAAAGTGTGCAGAGTGGAAAAATCTGGTGTTTTTGATAATTTGCTGGTGTCTGGTGTAATACCCTTCGCGAACGCGGCCAAGGGCTCGCGAACGCGAAGGGTAATTATTTTGGCCTGGGATTTTACTCTCCCGTGATTTTACTCTACGCGAACGCATAGAGGGAGACGCGAACGCGTAGAGGGAGACGCGAACGCGGAGCACTGGGCAGTGCTTCTACGCGAACGCATCCCCAGGGGTGCGAACGCGTAGTGTTAGGCTATGGTCTGGGGGGCTGGGTAGTTTGTTCTTCGCGAACGCGACCCTATGCTCGCGAACGCGTAAGCCAGTGGAGTCATACCTATGCGAACGCGGCCAAGGACTCGCGAACGCGTAGGTCAGGTTAGTCAACCCTTCGCGAACGCGACCAGGGGCCCGCGAACGCGAAGGGTATTTTTGCCCAGTTATTAAAATAACCCAAAAACAGAATACCATACGGGATTTTCATAATTTTCACTTCCTTCTTCTTCTCCAAGCCCCATTGAAGACCTCCAAACCATTTTCTCCTCCATAACCATTTGGGTAAGTGTTCCTAACCCCAATTTCTTCCATTTCCCTTCCCTAATCACTAGAACCTAGGCCTAAAATCATGGAAACAAGGTAGAAATTAGGGGGTTTTGGGTAGAGTTAGGTTTATGGAATTTTTGGGAATTCAACCTCGTTTTGGGCTCGGATTCTAAAACAAATTGTATATTTGGGCTCGTGGGGGTATGGGTAATCGGGTTTTGGTTCGAGCCTCGTGTTTGGACAAGCGGGCCCGGGGTCAAATTTTGGTATTTTTGGAAGAATGATAGAAAATTGATAATTAGGCGGTGGGATTGAGTTATTGAATAATTATTGATGTTATTAAGTCAATTATGTCTAGATATTGTCGTTTCGGAGTTGGATTCGAGAGGCAAGGCTGTGATTGAGGCTTGACTTGCACTTTGGAGCCGAGGTAAGTGTTTGGCCTAACCTTAGCTTGAGGGATTAGGTATAGAGTCTTATTTTCTATGTGTAATTCATGCCCAACGTATAGGCGGGGTGACGAGTGCCTATATGTTGCGGTCAAGCATGCCTGTGAGTCAATTTTGATGAATCGTACCGTGTTCTTAATATTCTATGTGCCATGAGTAATTGGTGGTTTAGAAGTGATACCTTGATGTTGTTTCGTGACATGGGGAGTTATTGTGTTGTTTATTTCAGTTGAGGCTTAGACTGTTGAAATTATATTTCTGATGCGAAGTTGGTTATAGTTGAGTCCCTTTTCGGGACGATAGAATTTTATTGAGTATCTCCGTACACTTGACACTTTTTATTGTTGATTTTCACATTATATTTTTGATTGTTTATTATTTATCGCACGAGGGGACATGTCGTGCTGATTGTTATTATTTATCACACGAGGGGACATGCCGTGTTGATC
>ML519115.1:104302-140476 GCA_005239535.1 Nicotiana rustica
CCAACCCCCCCCCCCCCCCCCTCTAAATAGTTTCTAGACACTAAATCATGCAATAGACATCACACACAACCACAAAAATTCAAAGAAATTCCAAAATCTAAACCCAAGATGCTACCCATGTTTCTAAACATCAATGGCACCTCGATTTTTCTCAAATTTCCAACCCATTGTTGGATTAACACTCTCAACCACCCCCACCCAGCAGAGGACAACATGAAATCTGTGATTTTTAACACTTTGTGCCCTGAAAACTTGAAATTATTTCAAGCCCTAAGTTTTAAGAAGATAATCGAAAAAGAAGAAGAAGAGGAAAAAGAAAATGCAAGGATTTAGCAAGTTTACTTGATTGTTGCGCTTAGAAGTGAAGATTTGAGAGTTGGAAGGTTGGGAGAACTAAATCGTCTGTTTCTTTGGGGTCTCAAAAGTGAATTTTCATTTTCTCTGCAAAATCAAACTGTCCAGGCTAATTAAGCCCTCAGGTGTCGCATTTGCGATACCCATTTCGCAAATGCGAACCTCCCTAGAAACTTGCACAGTTCGCAAATGCGAACTCCATTTCAAAAAAAAATGTTTTCTTTAAAAAAAGATAAAATAAGAATAAAATAATATTTATAATGCAATTATTAACAATAATAATAATAATAATAATAATAATAATAATAATAATAATAATAATAATAATAATAATAATAATAATAATAATAATAATAATAATAATAATAATAATAAGGATAATAAGGATAACAATAATAATTGAATTATAAGAAAATAATGATAAAATAATCCTTACAATAAATAATTCTAATGGTTAGAATGAGTAATAATTTGAGAAATAATGGGTCGCTACCACCAAGCACCACATTTAACGACACGGCACGACATAAATTAATTTTACCAATTGTCTCGTCGCTTGAGAAATAGAAAATTGGCCACCTAATTGGAAATCAAGCTTGGGACCACAAACGGTGAGAATGATAGGTTGATGATCAAGTCGAACTCTAACTTCTTCACTATGCACTTCTCGGTTTCATGTGAGGAATGTTATTTGCCTTATTATTCCTTTCAAATTGTAAATGGTGTGACTTTTGTTCCTCCTCCTCATAATCTATTGTGAATCGTGTAGTTCAATTTCCATATCACCACACCGGTCTGATGTTGAGAAATGCTTGGAATATGACATCATAATCTTTCAATAACTCCAACCATCTCCTCTGTCATTGATTGAGATTCTTTTGCTTGAATAAGTACCTAAGACTGCAAGGGTTTGTAAAAACCTCACCCGTGAACAATGGTTGTCAAACCTTCGAGATTCAATTCTTCCTGGAATTATAGTATCCTATATATTCCCCGAACTAGAATCAAGTTCAACCATATTGTTAATTGCATCGGCTGACTCTAAGTCCTCATTTTCTTGGAATCACAAATACTCGTGGAGCCGGTTGGCGGATGTTCGATTCTTGAAATCCTCAAAGAAAAACTCACTTTTCCCTCAGAGTAGACTCTTCTTGACCATTTTTCACATTTTCAAATGATGGATATAATGAGCCTCAATTGACGATTTCTAAGCGATTATGCAATATTTTTCCAACGGGTGAATAGCATACCCTCTTCATTATTGTTTCCCAAAAATAAAGGAATTTTCTTAGATGTGGGTGCAGAAGAGAGATCAGCCATTTAGACAACTACTTGGGAGTCCGAGACGAATAGGCGGAGTAGTTTACTCCAAAATTAATTAATAAACCAAGTATTTTTCCATGTCCATTTGAGGACGAACGTTTGTTTAAGAGAGGGAAATTGTGATGACCCAAAGGGTCATCTTATTAATTAATACTCCACTCCAGGCCCCCAGGCCTTCAAAAGACTAATTTTAATTTTCTCAATTTGCGTGCGCAATCCGGGCGTGAAACCAGAAAGCTTTTACGTGAAAATATGAGAAATAAAAATTTCTAGAGTTAAAATTTGGTTTTAGTTGACTTTCGTCAGTATTTGAGTAAAAGGACACGGATCTATGTTTCAATGATCCCGGGAGGTCTGCATTAAAATATAGGACTTGGGCATATTCCCGGAATTGAATTCTGAGGTCCCTAGCCTTAGAAAACATATTTTGAAGAACATTTTTGTGCTGGTTAATTCAAAAAATAAAGAAGTGGAATAATATGTGGAATTTATGATATCAGGCCCGTAATTTTGGTTCTATAGCCTGGAACAGGTTTTTTATGTTATTAAAGTCCTATCTGTGAAGTTTCATGAAAATCGGAGTTGATTTGATGTAATTCGGACATCCAGTTGAAAAGTTAAAAAAATTAAGTGTTCTTGAGAAAATCATGAGTTTTGAGGTTATATTCGTAGTTTTGATGCTACGTTGATGATTTGATCACACGTATAAGTATGTATGATGTTTCTAGACTTGCGTGCATGTATGGGTTGAAGATCATAGGGCTTAGGTGAGTTTCGGATAGGTTTAGGCTATGTTGCACTTGTTTTTATGCTTCATCATCGTTTCTTCAAGCATAAAATGACACCACACCAAGTTAATGAACTCCGAATGTAGTTTTTATTGAACCATTAGATCCGTATTATAATTTTGGAGCCATAGGAAAAAGAATCATCGAATTTGGACATCGTATGAAGAAGTTATGCCCATTTTAGTGATGGAAAAATACTGTTGGTGCTGGATGTCGCAAATGCGAACTCTGGGTCGCAAATGCGACATCCGCAACCTATTAAATGAGCTTTTTGACGGGATATTCACTCATTCTTAAATTCTCTCAAACCCCAAACCTTCATAAGCAATTTTTCAAAAACCCAACTTCTCCAAATCATTGGTAAGTGATCTTTAACTAATTCCTTTCATTACTTAACAACTTTTAACAAGATTTACCCCAAAAATCTTGAGTTTTCATGGTAAAAATTGGAATTTTTGGGTGGAACTTAGGAATTTCAAAATTTGGGGAATTGGACATCGAATTGAGGTCGGATTCCAAAACCAATTGTATATGCGGGCTTGGGGAAAAATGGGTAAACGGGTTTTGGTCCGAACCTCGAGTTTAGACTAAGTGGGTCCGGGGTCGATTTTTGAAATTGAATAGGAAAACTTAGGAAAAACATTGCTTTTCAGTAAAGATGATTCCTTTAGGCTTTGATTGATAACATGAACCAATTGTGATTAGATTCGAGCGGATTAGAAGCAAATTATAAAGGAAAGGCAGTGCAAGAACAGTGAATTGCTTGTGAGATCGAGGTAAGTGTTTGGTCTAACTTTGACTTGAGGGAATAGGAGTCCCCACTTGTTTGCTATGTGAAATGCATGGGTGTGGTGTATAGGTGAGATGACGAGTATCTATGCACCACCCAATTATCCTGTTAAGCATGATCCCTTCCGTTCCCAACTTAATTGATTCTTGTCTTAATTGTTTTATGTCCATTAGTATTTCTATGACTACTTTGCATTGTTACCTTGTTGTTAAACAATGTGGTGGTTATTTTATAAAGAGTATTGGTTGTTCATTGGGTTTCCTTGTGGTACAAACGATTGAGTAGTTTGGCGTTGTTTTTACGAAACACATACATATATATTGATGTCCCTGTTGGTTTCATTGTTGATAATATTGAAGAAGTGATGAGGAATGCAGTTTAACTGTTTTATGATTGTTTAGGTTTACGTGATTGTTTTGTTTCAATTGATGGTTTCCAATTGTTGTGGCGAGTGTATTAAAAGTGTTGGTTGTTCTTTTGATTTTATCATGGTACATAAAGATTGAGTTGGGTTGACTGTGTCACGGTGTTTACATATATTCTGGTTGGTTTTATTGTGAAATGATATTAGTTAAAGATTCCGAGCTATACGGTTTTCGGTTTGAAATTGTGGAAATATAAATATTGTGAAGGCTTGGTCTGAATTGTTAAAGTTTTTACGAATTAATATAAGATTATGATACTGGTGGGAGCGGGTTGCACGCTGCAACAAAGGTGGGATAAGGGTGGACAGGTGGGATCGGGTTGCGCGCCGCAACAGAAGCGATAAGGGTGATGTATGTATGGAGGAGCAATAAGGGAGGACAGGTGGGAGCAGGTTGCACGCCGCAACAAGGAGCGATAAGGGAGGACACTTATGTTTTATTGGATTTCAAAAATGTTTTACTGGTTCTTGAAACTCAAGGATTTGTGACTTACAGATTTGAAAAGCTTAAATGTTTATTTTACTATTTTGTTTTTAGAAAACAATGATTTAAAATTTACTATTTTATATTACTATTTTTCATATTTTGGCACTAGTTTTATACAAAGTTAAAGTTTTAAAACCTGGAAATTATTGAGAATTGGTTATAACTGAGACCTGAAAAAGAAGGCTGAGGTTATTCATTATTGTTGCAGTATTTGAATTTATGTGTTTAGATTTCCTTCTTGTTATATATTTGTTGTCCCAGTTATATTTTTCTTTTTTCGTGTAGAATTATTTTATTGTGTTATTGTATATATTATTGTCACAGGTTATATGTTGTTAATGCCCCGCCGTATCCTAGTCACTACTTCGCCGAGGTTAGGCTCGACACTTACTCAGTACATGGGGTCGGTTGTACTGATGCTACACCTGCACTTCCCTATGATGTGTAGATTACAGCGCCGGACCTAGTGGACACTGAGCGAGGGAGTACCCTTCAGTCCACGGCGACACCGAGGTAGTCATGCAGACGTCCGCAGGCCTTGGCGTCACCTCTTACCCTTTTCTCTCATTTTCTGTCTTATTTCAGTAGTTCCAAGACAGTTGTATCTACTTATTTCAGACTATTGTATTTAGTAAACTCTTAGACTGTTCGTGAGATTGTGGCACCGGTTTCTGGGGTTGTACATAAGGAAAATTATTATGGGACTTCTATTGAATTCTTGAATTTTGTGTTACTTCCGCATTTTTATTATAATTGTTCTAGTTATTTTCGGTTATTTAATTGTTAATAAGTCAATTTAATTCAAACGTTGGCTTGTCTAGCGGGTTCAACGTTAGACGCCACCATGGCCTGAAGGTGATATTTTGGGTCGTGACAAGTTGGTATCAGAGCTCTAGGTTTCTTAGGTCTCACAACTAATGAACAAACTTGGTAGAGTCTAAGGGATCAGTACGAAGACATCTGTACTTATCCCCCAGAGGCTGCAAAGTTAGGAATAACTTCACTTCTTCTTCTTCTCTGTCATTCGATTTGAATCCTAAATGCTAATTGAGTTTGTATTCTATTCTCTTGCAGATGGCGAGAATGCGTGCTTCCTCATCGACCGATCAGCAGCCCGATCCTCCTGTTGCAGCTCCTACGAGGGCCTGAGGATGAGGTCGAGGCCGTGCTAAAGGCCGAGGCAGGGCTCAGCACCGAGCAGCAGCCCCAGTAGAGGACCCACAGGTAGACTTTGCCGGTGAGGTTCCCTCTCAGACGGTTCCAGTTGGACCAACTCAAGTCCCAGAGGGGTTCATTGCCACCCCGGTTCTTCAGGACGCTCTTGTCCGCTTAGTGGGACTTATGGAGAGCGTGGATCACGCCGGTCTTCTACCTACTACACCAGCCATCTCTCAGGCTGGGGGAGGGTCCCAGACTTCTGCTACTTGCACCCTAGAGCAGCTAGCTCCTCAGTTTCAGACTCCAGCACCTCAGACAGCTGGAGCAACTCAGTAGGGTATTGTGGCACTGGCCGTTGAAGGGGCAGCTATGTCAGCAGATGCTCTATGGAGAGTAGATCGGTTCACCAAGCTATTTCCTACTACTTTTACTGGTGCACCATCAGAGGATCCCCAGGACTACTTGGACAATTGTTATGAGGTTCTTTGGAACATGGGCATTGTGGAGACCAATGGGTTCGATTTTGCTACTTTTCGTCTTCTGGTACCACCAAGACTTGGTGGAGAGCTATTTCTTGGCCAGACCAACTGGTTCTGCACCTTTGACTTGGGCTCAGTTCTCCGAGTTGTTCTTGGGGAAGTTTCTTCTAGTTACTCAGAGGGAGGATCTTTGGAGGCAGTTTGAGCGTCTCTAGCAGGGATCTATGACCGTTACACAGTATAAGACAAGGTTCACCACTCTGGCCCGACATGCTATCATGATATTCCCCACTGATCGTGGGGAGGTTTATTGAGGGTCTAGCTCAGCCTATCAGACTTCAGATGGCCAGGGAGACAGGTACAGAGATCTCTTTTCGGGATGCGGCCGATGTGGCCAGGCGTATTGAGATGGTCTTATCACAGGGTGGTGGTCAGGGGTCTGACAAGAGACCTCGTCATTTCGTCCGGTTCAGTGGTGCCTCATCTGAAGGCAGAGATTCCTTTGGTAGAGGGCATTCTCCTAGGCCTTACCAGTCGGCACTTCAGGTATCCCGTAGTGCCCCATCAGCTCCTATCAGTGCACCGCCGATTCAGAGCTTTCATAGTGGTCATTCTGGTCGTCAGGGACTGTTCCAGGGTTAGTATTCTCTGCAGTCGAGGTCTTGCTTCACTTGCGTTGGTACGGGGCCATTTCCAGGTTTTTTCCCCGAGGTTTTGGTGGTCATCAGTATCAGGGTTCCCCTGCTATGGTTCCCGCATCAGGTACACCCCTGCCCCCTCAGCTAGCTAGGGGTGGTGGTCGAGGTGCTAGAGGTAGAGGTCTGATTCATAGAGGTGGAGGACAGGCCACGAGAGGTAGAGGTCAGCCCGCAGTAGGTCGACCCAGAGATGTTCAGGTTGGAGGGGCTCCGCCCCGGTGCTACGCTATTCGTTCCAAGACTTAGGCTGAGGCCGCTGATGTAGTTATTACAGGTACACTTTCAGTTTGCAGCCGAGATGCTTCGGTTTTATTTGATCCGGGGTCTACATTCTCCTATGTGTCTTCATATTTTTTCCCTTATCTGAGTATGCCCCGTGATTCCTTGAGTACTTCGGTATATGTGTCTACACCGGTGGGTGATTTTATTGTGGTAGATCGAGTCTACCGTTCATTCTTAGTGGTTATTGGTGGTTTGGAGACTCAGGTAGATCTTTTGCTTCTTGATATGGTTGACTTTGATGTTATATTGAGGATGGATTAGCTATCTCCCTACCATGCTATTCTGGACTGTCATGCCAAGACTGTGACTTTGCCCTTACCGGGAGAACCTCGTTTGGAGTGGAGAGGGACTCCTAGTCATTCTTCCGGTAGATTTATTTCATATATGAAGGCTCGGCGCATGGTCGAGAAGGGTTGTTTGACCTATTTGGCCTATGTTCGTGATTCTAGTGTCGAGGTTCCTTCTATGGAGTTTGTGCCCATGGTTCGTGAGTTTCCAAAGGTATTCCTACTGACCTGTCGGGCATGCCGCCCGACAGGAAATTAATTTTTGCATTGAGTTGGCTCCGGGAACTCAGCCCATTTCTACTCCGCCGTATCGTATGGCCCCGCCAGAGTTGAAGGAGTTGAAGGATCAGTTGCAGGTTTGTTGGATAAAGGCTTCATCAAGCCTAGTGTTTCTCATTGGGGTGCCCTAGTATTGTTTGTCAAGAAGAAACATGGCTCAATGAGGATGTGTATTGACTACCGACAGTTGAATAAGGTTACTATTAAGAATGAGTATCCTCTGCCGAGGATTGATGATCTATTTGACAAGTTTCAGGGTGCTACAGTGTTTTCCAAGATAGACTTGAGATCTGGTTACCATCAGCTGAGGATTAGGGCGCCTGATGTCCCTAAGACAGCCTTTCACACTCGTTATGGGAATTATGAGTTCTTGATGATTTCATTTGGGTTGACAAATGCCCCTACTACTTTTATGGAGTTGATGAACCGAGTGTTCAGGCCCTATCTGGACTCGTTCATTATTGTTTTCGTTGATGATATAATGATACACTCCCATAGCCGAGAGGAGCATGAGTAGCACCCTCGAGTCGTCTTCCAGACTCTGAGGGACAGTCAGTTGTATGCCAAATTTTCTAAGTGTGAGTTCTGGTTGAGTTTGGTGGCATTTATGGGCCATGTTGTGTCTGCAAAGGGTATTCAGGTGGATCCCAAGAAGATTTTAGCAGTCAGAGATTGGCCTAGGCCCACTTTAGCTACAGAGATTCGAAATTTCTTGGGCTTAGCAGGTTATTATCGCCGCTTTGTGGAGGTCTTTTCATCTAGCACAGCCCCGATGACCAGGTTGACCCAGAAAGGTGCCTAGTTCAGGTGGTCTGATGAGTGTGAGGCGAGCTTTCAGAAGCTCAAGACAGCCTTGACCACGACACCGGTGTTAGTTTTGCCCCCAGGTTCAGGGCCTTATACCGTGTATTATGATGCTTCACGGATTGGACTTGGTGTAGTGTTGATGCAAGAGGGAAAGGTTATAGCTTATGCTTCTCGTCAGTTGAAGGTTCATGAGAAGAATTATCCAGTTCATGATTTGGAGTTAGCAGCTATTGTTCATGCATTGAAGATTTGGAGGCATTATCTGTATGGGGTGCCATGTGAGGTGTTCATGGATCATAAGAGTCTGCAATATCTGTTCAAGCAGAAAGAGTTGAATATGAGGCAAAGGAGATGTTTAGAGCTGTTGAAGGATTATGACATTACCATTCTCTATCATCCGGGAAAGGCCAATGTAAGGGTCGATGCTTTGAGCCGAAAGTCAGCCAGTATGGGTAGTCTTGCTTATCTATCAGTCGGAGAGCGGCCGCTTGCTTTGGATTTTCAGGCTTTGGCCAACTGATTTATGAGATTGGATGTTTCTGAGACGTGCACTGTTTTGGCTCATACTGTGGCCATTTCCTCCTTGTATGATCGTATTCGGGCCAGGCAGTATGATGATCATCATTTATGTGTTCTTAGAGATACGGTCCAGCACGGAGGTGCCAAGCAGGTCACAGTTTATGATGAGGGAGTTCTGAGGATGCAGGGCCGTATTTGTGTGCCTGATGTTGATGGTATTCGTTAGTTGATATTGCAAGAGGCCCATAGTTCCCGGTATTCCATTCATCCGGGCGACGCAAAGATGTACCAGGACTTGCGGCAGCTTTATTGGTGGCGGAGGATGAAGAAGGATATTGTAGCCTATGTAGCTCGGTGCTTGAACTGTCAGCAGGTTAAGTACGAGCACTAGAGACCGGGTGGTTTGATGCAGCAGATTAAGCTTCCCGAGTGGAAGTGGGAGCGTATCATCATGAATTTTGTAGTTGGACTCCCACGGACTCAGAGGATGTTTGATGCGGTGTGGGTCATTGTGGATAGGCTGACCAAGTCAGCGCACTTCATTCTTGTATCAGTTTCGTATTCTTCAGGGAAGTTGGCAAAGATATATAGGAGAGAGATTGTTCGATTGCATGGTGTGCCCATGTCCATTATTTCCGACCGAGGTACTCAGTTCACCTCCCATTTTTGGAGAGTTTTTCAGCGTGAGTTGGGCACACGGGTTGATTTGAGTACAACATTTCATCCTCAGACGGACGGACAGTCCGAGCACACTATTCAGATCTTGGAGGATATGCTACAAGCGTGTTTCATTGACTTTGGTGGTTCATCGGACCATTTCTTTCCTTTAGCTGAGTTTGCCTACAACAACAGCTATCAGTCGAGCATCCAGATGGCTCCGTATGAGGCGTTGTATGGTAGGCGGTGTCAGTCGCCAGTTGGGTGGTTTGAGTCGGGACAGGCTAGATTGTTGGGTTCAGAGTTAGTCCAGGATGCCTTGGACAAGGTGAAGATCATTCAGGACAGAATTTGTACCGCTCAGTCCAGGCAGAAGAGTTATGCGGATCGCAAAGTTCGAGATTTAGCATTCATGATAGGAGACCGGGTATTTCTTCGGGTGTCGCCCATGAAGGGCGTGATGAGGTTCAGAAAGAAGGGCAAGTTGAGCCCTAGGTACATTGGTCCATTTGAGATTCTGGATAAGGTATGAGAGGTGGCTTACAGACTTGCGTTGCCACCGAGTTTATCGGCCGTGTACCCGGTGTTTCACGTATATATGCTTCGGAGGTATATTGCGGATCCATCTCATGTTCTTGACTTCAGCGGTGTCCAGTTGGATAAGGATTTGACTTATGAGGAGGAGCCAGCAGCCATATTAGCTCGGCAGGTTCGTCAGTTGAGATTGAAGAGTTATCCTTCGGTTCGTGTTCAGTGGAGAGGTCAGCCTGTTGATGCAGCTACTTGGGAGTCCGAGTCCGATATGCGGAGTCGATATCCCCATCTGTTTCCCGTTTCAGGTACCTTTTCTATGTCCATTCGAGAACGAACATTTGTTTTAGAGGTGGATATTGTGATGACCCAAAAGGTCATCCTGTGTAAATTTAACTAAATCTGTGTTCCGAGCCCGAAAGCCTCCATTTATCTCACCTCGATGTGCGTGCGCAGTTTGGGCACGTAGCCGGGAAGCCTTTATGTGAAAAATTGATAAAATGTTGAATTTATGATAATTAATTGAATAAAGTTGACTTTGGTCAATATTTTTGGTAAACGGACCCGTTATTTGATCGTCCCGGAGGGTCCATAGGAAAATATGGGACTTGGGCGTATGCCCGGAATCGAATTTCGAGGTCCCAAGTCCGAGAAATGATTTTTTTAAAGAAAATTGTTTTTTGAAAAATATAAAGGTTTTTTAAAATGAGAATTGATGTGAAACCTGTGTTATCGGGCCCGTATTATGGTTTCGAATCCAAGAACAGGTTCAATATGTTTATTATGTGCTACTTGTGAAATTTGGTAAAAAACGGACTTAGTTTGAGGTAATTTGGACTAAAAATGGGAAATTTGAAGGTTAATGAAGTTTTTGAGAAATTTTATAGATTTTGAGGCTTAATTCAGTGTTTATGATGTTATTTTGGTGATTTAATTGCTTAAATAAATTCGTAGGATGTTTATGAGGTCGTTGTATATTTGGTTTTGAGCCCAGAGGGCTCGGGTGGGTGTCGAGGTACTAAACTAGTGAAAACTCTGGTGTAAAACGAAATTTGTTGGTGTCTGGTGTGTTTCTCTATGCGATCGCATAGGTATAGTTGCAATCGCATAGCTTTGAGAAGGGGGAGGAGTCAGGTACACTGTGCGATCGCATAGGGGGGTCTGCGACCGCACAGGGGGGTAGGTGAGCTGGGTTGGGGCTGGGTAGATACCCAGTGCGATCGCATAGTCTTGTTCACGATCACATAGGGTGGGGTTGATTGAGCTGTGCGATCACAGTGCCTCAGCAGTCACTCCTCTATGCGATCGCAACTCCCTCTCCGTGATCGCATAGACCTATTTCGCCCAGTTATTTAAAAGTCCAAAATCAGAATATTCATTACGGGATTTTGATATTTCTCATTACCTTATTCTTCTCCACATCTCCTTTGGCCATTTTTGAAGAGCTTCATCACCATAGCTTCATAGGCAAGCAATTCTAACTTTATTTTCTTCCATTTTCATCAATCTTAGTTAGATTCTAGGCCTAAAATCATGGGATTAAAGGATAGAAATTGGGGATTTGGGTAGAGTTAGGGCGTTTTGAATTTTTGGGAATTCAATCTCGTTTTGGGGCCGAATTTCAAAATAAATTATATATTCGGGCTTGTAAGGGAATGGGTGATCGGGTTTCGGTCCGAACCTCGTGTTTTGACAAAGCGTGCTCGGGATCGAATTTTGGGATTTTTGGAAGAATGTTGGGAAATCTATAATTAGACTTTGCAATTGAATTATTGAGTAATTATTGATGTTATTTGGTCAATTATTTCTAGATACGATTGTTTCGGAGTCAGATTCGAGAGGAAAAGCGGTGCTAGAGGTTTGATTTGCATTCTTGGAGCCGAGGTAAGTGTTTGGCCTAACCTTAGCTTTGGGGAATAGGTGTAGAGTCTTATTTTCTATGTGTTAATCCATGTCTAACGTATAGGTGAGATTACAGGTACCTATATGTTGTGGTCAAGCATGCCCGTGAGTCGAACTTGATAATTTTCATTGTGTTCTTTGATATTCTCTGTATTACGGATTTCTTATTATGCTGGAAGTGATATATTGAGAGTATTTAATGATGTGGAAGTTATTTGATTATTCGTTCGGTTGAGGATTATATTGTTGAATTATACCTCTGAGTGGGATTGGTTATAGCAGAGTCCCTTGCCGGGACGATAGAATCTTTATTGAATATTTCTGTGTATTTGAGGTTTCCTATTGTTATATTTTCCTGTCTAATTGTTGCTTTTATTTATGTTATGCACGAGGGGACATTACGTGTCGAGTGATTATCTATTATTTCACGAGGGGACATTCTGTGCCGAGTGATTATATATTATTCCACGAGAGGACATTTCGTGCCGATTGATTATTATTTATGCACGAGGGGACATTCCGTGCTGAGTGACTGTGAGGTTATGCACGAGGTGACATTCCGTGCCGAGTGATTGTGAGATTATGCACAAGAGAACATGTCGTGCCTTTTTTCTGTTTATTTACTTGTTCCGAGCTGTTAAATTCATACGGTTATTTCTACATTTAAATTATTATCTTCTTCTGTTGTTTTAGCAGTTGTGGCCTTGTTTCCCCAGCATGTTCTCCGTCGTAGTTGTATTGCTTGTTTATTTCCTGTCATTACTTCATGTTATATTATTGAACTGCACAGGTGTTATTTACTCAGTACTTCGCCGAGGTTAGGCTCGGCACTTACTCAGTACATGGAGTCAGTTATACTAATGCTACACCTGCACTTCTCTATGATGTGCAGATTACAGCGTCGGACCTAGTGGACACTGAGCGAGGGTGTATCCTTCAGTCCACGGCGACACCGAGGTAGTCCTGCAGACGTCCGCAGGCCTTGGCGTCACCTCTTACCCTTTTCTCTCATTTTCTGTCTTATTTCAGTTTTTCCACGACAATTGTATCTATTTATTTCAGACCATTGTATTTAGTAAACTCTTAAACTGTTCGTGAGATTGTGGCACCGGTTTCTGGGGTTGTACTTAAGGAAAATTATTATGGGACTTCTATTGAATTCTTGAATTTTGTGTTACTTCCGCATTTTTATTATAAATGTTCTAGTTATTTTCGGTTATTTAATTGTTAGTGAGTCAATTTAATTCATAAGTTGGCTTGTCTAGCGGGTTCAACGTTAGACGTCATCACGGCCTGAAGGTGGGATTTCGGGTTGTGACAATCGCGGAGGATGACCTGCGATCGCGGAGAACAAAACACTGCTGTAGAAAAACCAGAAAACCAGCTAAGGCTTTTTGGCCAAAAGTGTCGCGTTTGAACACCCGAAACATACCCGAGGCCCCCGTGACCTCAACCAAAATACCAACCGACCCTAATACCTCATTCAAACTTGGTCGAGCCTTAAAAACACGTCTCATAGCTTCAAAATCATCAAATATGCATAGATTCAAGCCTAAGAACTTATGAAATTTCTAAAATTCACGTCCGATGCCGAAACACGTCTAAACTCATCCGAATGACCTCAAATTTTGCACACAGGTCATAAATGACATTATGGACCTGCTATGATTTTCGGAGTTCTATTCCGAGTCCGATATGAAAATCTCACCTAACGGCTGAAATCGCCGAAATTCCAACTTTAGCCAATTCAAGCCTAAATTTACAACCGACCTCGAAAACACATTCTGAATACGCTCCTAACCCCGAAATCACCAAACGAAGCTAACAGAGTCGACGGAATTCCATTCCGGATCCGTCTTTATACAGTTCTATTTACGGCCTGATTTCAAAAGCAAAAATCCACATTTAAGGACTAAGTGTCCAAAATCACTTCGGATTTCACCACTCAACGCTCTGACAAGTTTCATTAATATAAATAGATATGGGAGAAGCAGCTATTAGGGGATCGGTGCGCTAACTCTCAAAACGACCTACTGGATCGTTACATAATGGATGTGGATTCTATTATCGATCTGACTCGTCATGAATTTATGCGACAAGAACAACAACGAATAATGTATAAAAGAAGTCAACAATATCCACAGTCACAACCACAACAATCCTCTACCCCATTCACTAATACTATAACGTGGTGTATCTGGAAACGACATACCTCCCTACTAAGTAATTATGCTATTACCGATGTTTCAATTTTTATGTATTTTTAATTTTGATGTATTTTCATTTTATGTATTTTCAATTTTCACTTTTCAATTTTAGCAACATCTAATATTTTATATTCGCACCTTTCAATTTTAGCAACATCTAATATTTTTTTTGCACCATTCATTTTTTGAGGTGATTATATATTTTTTGTTCAATTATAACTTATAATAAAATTAACTTACAATTTTACATAAAATAATAAATGCACGAAAATTAATTTATCAAAATTATACGGCAAAATTAAGATGTAAAATTAATATTATAAAGATATTACATAAATATAATTAGGTATATATAAAGAGATAAATTAAAAAATTTATATAATAAAATTATAATAATAAAATATGCATGAATAGTAATGGAGGAGATACTATTCATCCCCATTTTGGGGGCAAAAATGGGAAATATTGGTGCTTAATTAAGGCAAAAGTTGCCCCCGTTATGAAAAAATGGGGGGAGGTTAGACATTTATTGCATTTTTATGTGCACAATTCTGTCCGAAAACAAATATAACTGTTGTTTTTGATTTTAACTATTTTCTGCCTTCGATTCCACGGTGTCACTCTCTTATGCAATCAGCTGACATCTGCATATTTTACCCTATGCATAAACCCCAAAAACTTTCTAGTTTTTCAAGATAAATGAGGTGAACTTATGAACTTAGTCATGTTTTTTGGTTAGCAACTTATGAACTTTAGTCAAATTTCTACCATTTGTCTGTTCTTTTGTAGCGGTTGGACATTTGAATCTTATTTGGTTATTATAGACACAAAAACTTAAGACTTTTTATACTAATTGTTTATATTTCGAAAGATAATACTACTCTTTAATTTTTAAGTAGGCAAATTAATTAACTAATTTTTATAAGCCGAAATGTGTGGAGAGTAGGCGAAATTCACAAAGGTCCCAAGTTAGTTTTTCTTATTCCGTACTATAGACAAAATATACTCCCTCAATTTAAATTTATGTAAATCTATATGACTCAACACAAAGTTTAAAAAAAAAAGAGAAATTTTTCAAATTTGTAATATAAAATAAAGCACATTTTTTATGTGGCAGTAAATCATTGTATATAATAAAACGTTCCAAATAAGAAAATAAATCATTTTTTGACATTAACTAAAAATGAGTGAGAGGTACTATTTCATAATCCGTAATATCTAGTCATGAGTGTCCAAGCAATTCACATCATGACACTTGGTCCCAGTGTTTTAGCACATGCGATCAATAATTCCCTGAAGTCAGACTCTATTAATTATACACGTGATGAAATCTAAATACCACGTGTAGGGTGTAGTGTTGTCCTTTTGTCATAATGGCACTCGCATTTACACTTTAGAGAAATTCTATAGATTTTGAGGCTTAATTCAGTGTTTATTATATTATTTTAGTGGTTTAATTACTTGAAAAGTTGTGTGTATATTTGGTTTTGAGTCCAGAAGGCTCGAGTGAATTTCGGGTAAGTATCGGGGTGCTAAACTAGTGAAAAATCTGCTGTAAAACGAAATTTGTTGGTGTCTGGTGTGTTGCTCTATGCGATCGCATATGTATAGTTGCGATCGCATAGCTTTGAGAAGGGGGAGGAGTCAGGTACACTGTGCGATCGCGTAGGGGGTCGGCGACCGCACAGAGGGGTAGGTGAGTTGGGTGGGGGCTGGGTAGATACCCTGTGTGATCGCATAGTCTTGTTCGTGATCGCATAGGGTGGGGTCATTTGAGATGTGCGATCGCATCAGGTGATCCGCGATCGCAGTGCTTCAGCAGTCACTCATCTATGCGATCGCATTGACCTATTTCGCCCAATTATTTAAAAGTCCAAAATCAGAATATTCATTACGGGATTTTGATATTTCGCATTACCTTCTTATTCTCCACACCTCCTTTGGCCATTTTTGAAGAGCTTCATCACCATAGCTTCATAGGTAAGCAATTCTAACTTCATTTTCTTCCATTTTCATCAACCTTCGTTAGATTCTAGGCCTAAAATCATGGGATTAAAGGGTAGAAATTGGGGATTTGGGTAGAGTTAGGGCTTTTTGAGTTTTTGGGAATTCAATCTCGTTTTGGGGTCGGATTTCAAAATAAATTGTATATTCGGTATCGTGGGGGGAATGGGTGATCGGGTTTTGGTCCGAACCTCGTGTTTGACCAAGCGGGCCCGGGGTCGAATTTTCCGATTTTTGGAAGAATGTTGGGAAATCTATAATTAGACTTTGGAATTGAATTATTAAGTAATTATTGATGTTATTGAGTCAATTATGTCTAGATTCGATTGTTTCGAAGTCGGATTCGAGAGAAAAAGCGGTGCTAGAGGCTTGATTTGCATTCTTGGAGCCGAGGTAAGTGTTTGGCCTAACCTTAGCTTGAGGGAATAGGTGTAGAGTCTTATTTACTATGTGTTAATCCATGTCTAACGTATAGGTGAGGTGACGAGTACCTATATGTTCTGGTCAAGCATGCCTGTGAGTCGAACTTGATAATTTTCATTGTGTTCTTTGATATTCTCTGTGTTACGGATTTCTTATTATGCTGGAAGTGATATATTGAGAGTATTTAATGATGTGCAAGTTATTTGATTATTCGTTCGGTTGAGGATTATATTTTTGAACTATACCTCTGAGTGAGATTGGTTATAGCTGAGTTCCTCGCCGGGACGATAGAATTTTTGTTGAATATATTTGTGTATTTGAGGTTTCCTATTGTTATAGTTTCCTGTCTAATTGTTGCTTTTATTTATGTTATGCACGAGGGGACATTCCGTGCCAAGTGATTATCTATTATTACACGAGGGGACAATCCGTGCCGATTGATTATTATTTATGAACGAGGGGACATTTCGTGCCGAGTGACTGTGAAGTTATGCACGAGGGGACATTCCGTGTCGAGTGATTGTGAGATTATGCACAAAGGAACATGCCGTGCTTTTTTCTGTTTATTTACTTGTTCCGAGCTGTTAAATTCATGCTGTTATTTCTACATTTCAATTATTATCTTGTTCTATTGTTTTAGCAGTTCTGGCCCTTTATCCCCAGCCTGTTCTCCCCCGTAGTTGTATTACTTGTTTATTTCCTGTCATTACTTCCTGTTATATTATTGAACTGCACATGTGTTATTTGTTGTCGTATCCCAGCCTCGTCACTACTTCACCGAGGTTAGGCTCAGCACTTACTCAGTGCATGTGGTCGCTTGTACTGATGTTACACCTACACTTCTCTATGATATGCAGATTACAACGCCGGACCTAGTGGACACTGAGCGAGGGAGTATCCTTCAGTCCATGGCAACACCGAGGTAGTCATGCAGACGTCCGCAGGCCTTGGCGTCACCTCTTACCCTTTTCTCTCATTTTCTATCTTATTTCAGTAGTTCCAAGACAGTTGTATCTCCTTATTTCAGACCATTGTATTTAGTAAACTCTTAGACTGTTTGTGAGATTGTGGCACCGGTTTCTGGGGTTGTACTTAAGGAAAATTATTATGGGACTTCTATTGAATTCTTGAATTTTGTGTTACTTCAGCATTTTTATTATAATTATTCTAGTTATTTTCGATTATTTAATTGTTAATGAGTCAATTTAATTCAAACGTTAGCTTGTCTAGCAAGTTCAACGTTAGACGCCATCACGGCCTGAAGGTGGGATTTCAGGTTGTGACAATCGTGGAGGATGACCTGCGATCGCGGAGAACAAAACACTGTTGTAGAAAATCCAGAAAACCAGCTAAGGCTTTTTGGCCAAAAGTGTCTGTTTGAACACCCGAAACATACGCGAGGCCCCCGAGACCTCAACCAAAATACCAACCGACCCTAATACCTCATTCAAGCTTGGTCGAGCCTTAAAAACACGTCTCATAACATCAAAATAATCAAATATGCATAGATTCAAGCCTAAGAACTTATGAAATTTCTAGAATTCACGTCCGATGCCAAAACACGTCTAAACTCATCCGAATGACCTCAAATTTTGCACACATGTCATAAATGACATTACGGACCTTCTGTCGCTTTCGGAGTTCCATTCCGAGTCCGATATCAAAATCTCACCTATCGGCCGAAATAGCCGAAATTCCAACTTTAGCCAATTCAAGCCTAAATTTACACCCGACCTCGAAAACACATTCCAAACACGCTCCTAATCCCAAAATCACCCAACGAAGCTAACGAAGTCGACGAAATTCCATTCCAGATCCGTCTTCACACAGTTCTAGTTACGGCCTGAGTTCAAAAGCAAAAATCCACATTTAAGGACTATGTGTCCAAAATCACTCTGGATTTCATCACTCAACGCTCCGACAAGTTTCATTAATATAAATAGACATGGGAGAAGAAGTTATTAGGGTATCAGGGCGCTAACTCTCAAAACGACCGACTGGATCGTTACATAATGGATGTGGATTCTATTGTCGATCTGACTCGTCGTGAATTTATGCGACAAGAACAACAACGAATAATGTATAAAAGAAGTCAACAATATCCACAGTCACAACCACAACAATCCTCTGCCCCATTCACTAATACTATAATGTGGTGTATCTGAAAACGACATACCTCCCTACTAAGTTGTTATGCTATTACCGTAGTTTCAATTTTTATGTATTTTCAATTTTGATGTATTTCCAATTTTAATGTATTTTCATTTAATGTATTTTTCATTTTCACTTTTCAATTTTAGCAACATCTAATATTTTATATTCGCACCTTTCAATTTTAGCAACATCTAATATTTTATATTTGCATCATTCATTTTTTGAGATGATTATATATTTTTTGTACAGTTATAACTTATAATAAAATTAACTTACAATTTTACATAAAATAATAAATGCACAAAAATTAATTTATCAAAATTATACGGCAAAATTAAGATGTAAAATTAATATTATAAAGATATTACACAAATATAGTTAGGTATATATAAAGAGATAAATTAAAAGAGTTATATAATAAAAGTATAATAATAAAATATGCATAAATAGTAATAGAGGAGATGAATAGTGTACCCCATATTTGGAGGAACACTATTCATCCCCATTTTGGGGGCAAAAATGAAAAAGGTTGGAGCTTAATTATGGCAAAGGTTTTCCCCGTTATAGGAAAATGGGGGAAGGTTAGACATTTATTGCATCTTTATGAGCACAATCCTGTCCGATAACAGATATAACTGTTATTTTCGATTTTAACTATTTTCTGCCTTCGATTCCACGTGGCACTCTTCTGCAATCACCTGACATCTGCATATTTTACCCTATGCATAAACCCCAAAATATTTCTAGTTTTTCAAGATAAATGAGGTGAACTTATGAACTTAGTCAAGTTTTCTGGTTAGCAACTTATGAACTTTAGTCAAATTTCTACCATTTGTCTGTTCTTTTGTAGCGGTTGGACATTTGAATCTTATTTGGTTATTATAGACACAAAAACTTAAAACTTTTTATACTAACTGTTTATATTTCGAAAGATAATACTACTATTTAATTTTTAAATAGTCAAATTAATTAACTAATTTTTATAAGCCGAAATGTGTGGAGAGTTGGCGAAATTCACAAAGGTCCCAAGTTAGTTATGCTTATTCCGTGCTATCGACAAAATATACTCCCTCAATTTAAATTTATGTAAATCTATGACTGGACACAAAGTGTTAAAAAAAGAGAGTAATTTTTCGAAATTATAATATAAAATAAAATATATTTATTGTGTGGCAATAAATATATAAAATAAATCGTTCCAAATAAGAAAATGAATATTTTTTGCACTAATTAAAAATGAGTGAGAGGTAATATTTCGTAATCCGTAATATCTAGTCATGAGAGTGTCCAAGCAATTCACATCAGGACACATGGTCCCAGTGTTTTAGCATATGCGATCAATAATTCCCTGAAGTCAGACTGTTAATTATAAACGTGTAGGGTGTAGTGTTGTCCTTTTGTCATAATTGCACCAGCATTTACACTTCAGAGATTCACAAATATAACTAGTGGTTGTCAAGATGTGAAGATTGGGAACCGGAAGCGGGGTAGTGCTGTGCGATATAGATAGCGGTTCCGCAAAATTTAATCGGTCACGTTTTGTCTCATATATTTTTTTTACCCACATCTATCTACCTCATATTCACCTTCACACTGACAATCACATCTGTATTCATCCGCCTCACTCCGCCCGACCCCGCTTAATTTCAATTTCTTCTTCTTCAGTTAGTTTTATTTCTTTTTGATCGTTTGGCTGGAAATTTTTCATGTCAATTAAGAATTTAAGGTGCGTGCAACAACAAACTGTTTTGCTAGGTTTCTTTTTTCTTTTTTTCTTCAGGAAATAGGCTGAGGAGAAAAAAATAGCTAATACTAGATTCTAAAGGACTATCACACGCCATACTCATCATGTCTGAATTTCTCTGAATTTTTAGTCTTTCCATTTGAGATGTTTACAAATATATGCCAACACTCTATCTTTAAATTCTCAACAAGTAATTCACTATTTGAATTGTAGTGATAAATGCATAAACCAAAACCCCCAATAACAAAACCGATGAATCTAAAGCACTCACAATTAATCAACATGAATTATGAGAATTGACAGGTAACAACTATTAAAAGAATGTGCTGAAGTTTGCAAGCGAAGAAGCAGGTGGAGGAGTGAAGAAGCTGATATTAATAAATAGGTGAAATACATAAAGCGTCTCTTTATGTTGCGATCATTTGAACACCTAAACTGAGGTCTTTTCAATTTAAATGTTTCACGTGACTAAAAAGTGAACTCGATAAACGCCCGACCTCATCAGTCCCCGTTGCGTATGTTACACCTCTGGTGTATATTATAAAAACGAATAAGAAGCCAACATGTGCATAAACAATATGAAATAAGCAATTAAAAGGCTTTTATTTATAAAAATTAAAACATACAGTTAAATAACATCAAATATTCCGTCTAATATTGCTTTAACACCTGAACTCTTTCTCTCTCATCGAATGCCACCCATCTTCATCTCTTCAATTAAGCTTGATTTAATTTGCATTTCTGTTGCAAAATTCAACATTTCTTTCTCATACTAAGTAGGATTAATTGTGGTTTGTTCGAATTGATTACCGGATCAAGATTTATCACTTGAAGGAAGGTCGTCCTAGCGTTTTGACAGCAGAGCTTTTGTGAAAAGGGGAGTCGGCTGTAAAGTGGCTTTGATTATTGCCTAATGGTATCTCTAGTTATGTATTTATGTATTTTAGTACTATATTACTGTTATGGTGCTATTAGATTAGGGTTATTTTTCTTCGAGAAAATCAAAATGCCAGGGGATATTAGAGGAATATATTGGTGTTGTTTTTCATCATGGGGGTCACTTTATTGTTGAAAAGTATGTTTTGGTGGGTGAAAAAATAGGGCATGTAGTGGACAATGACCATTTCTCTTCGCTCGAGCTTCTGTCTTACACAAAAGAAACCCTTGAAAATGCGCTATAACTCAGTTGGTGGATTCTTTGTTCAATGCCCTAAAACTCAGAAATTCTTTCCAATTGAAAATGACTATCAACTACTGACGAGCTCTAAACACACGCTAAAATATGCTCTCTAGTTGAATATAGTAAATTAAATATCGTATTCACAGGGATTGGAGATAAATAGTATTATCGTAGTTTGTAGCTAGATTGCTATCCAAGATGATCAACATTTGAAAGTTTTGTGATTTAAGCTAAATTTAACTAAGAGTCTAAACTATCGACGAGTGACAATCAACGCAATTATTAAGCAAAAAAAGTTATCAATTGGGAGAAGATAGGGTTGATATGATAGGTGAAAGACAAATGTTTGCGATTTAACTCTAGATAATTCACTTCTAACGTTAACGTGAGTCTCTCGAATTCACTTGGTTATTAGTTAAGTTCATTAGTAGAAATTCCGCTCTCGATTAAGTCTCAACCTCACAAGATGAACCAATTCTATGTACGTGAAGATATGCAAGAATTTCAAGTGGATTGGTCTGTAGGAGAACATGTTTCGATTATCCTCCTAACTTAGTTTAATCAACAATTAAACTAGCCTCTTTCTATTACTAAGATGAATTAATGACTTCAACCAGCAAAATATAAAGTAACACTATCACAAGTTATGCATCTCTCGATTATATGAACTAGTGAATATAGAAGCAATGATTAAAACATCCAAAATGATTCAATACATAAAACTAGAGTTAATTATCAAAAAACAAGTATCAATACACAAAATCCATCAAACCCTAAAAAGAACTACTCCATGGATATGGAGTAATTCATCACAATTAGTTTAAAGTAAAGAAAAACATAAAACAATCCAAACCATTGTCTTGAGTTGGGATTCAATGATGGATTCATTGTGCTCATGCTTATCCAACTTCTTCTTAGCCTCCTTAGGTCATAGATGTGTCAAAAGTCCTCAAAATACCGTTTTTTCATGTATATATACCAAGAAGTGTCGGGCCTAAACACATACACCTTCTCCTACGCGAAAAAAGAAACTTTTTTCGGACAGGACGTGCGCGACTGCGCACCTGGAAGTGTGCCCGCGCACTTGGCCGCGCACTTTTCTCACTGGTCTGCTCCATATGCGCGGTCAGTGCATGGCCGCGCACTTTCTGCACACGTTTCACTATATTATGTTGGGAATTTAGAAATGCGTATATCATGAAAGTTGTATCCCTTCTAATTGCCTTTCCAACAATATATTGTGGAGAAAAAGCGAAGTCCTAAGTAAAATGTTATGTGCATTTTACTAGACACTGCGCAGTATGCCTGCTCGATTCTTCGTTCGTTCTAACCTATCATTTGATCCTCGAACATGATACCAACTTAATTCCTTGGGATTTTACTCAGACTTCAAATCTCCAAATCACTTGAATTCATTCCATAATATTTACATAGCTCGGAATCACTACTACAAGACATAATACATACAATTAGTGCAAAACACTAGCGATTAAAGCTCAACCTCAACTAAAGTGCAATAAATTGGAATGTAATAATTGACTAAAATTTGAGATTATAGCTTACCATCAACACCCCACACTTAACCATTTCTCTTCCTCGAGCAATCAAACCACACTTTAATATAGACACAACCTTACTAAGAAACACTCCTAACTCATCACACCAAGAATATTAAAAATAGACTAAGCACAATAGTGTAACATCTTCACCTTAAGAATTGACTCACAAGTACCATGCATTATTCACAATTTAATAACACAAAGGTCAACGAAATTACCTTTCCTTCATGAATCATGTTTTCTCACACAACAAAAGAGAGTAGTTCCACACACCATAGAATTTAATAACAATTAAGATCTCAAGATAGAAAGAATTTGCTCACTCTCAGAATAACATTCATATGCCACAAAAGATGAACCATAGGCTTGTCGGTAGTGTATTACTTTATTGAGCTCATTCAGTCAAGGATCAAGTAGGACTTTTTATCGATTGTAATGTAGGTTGCTGGATGGGTATGATACATTCAGATATAAGAGTGACTATACCTCCCAAAAAATATTAATACATACACTTTAATAGTTGAAACCCCACACTTATGTCAAACCATAACTCCACCTTCACATTAATATACATTAACTCCCAAATTATTTAAGCACATGTACATCAAGAGTCACCACTATCAAAGAATATTTTTTCACAACAATACAATATTTTTTTCTTTCTTTTTCAATTCAAGTGGATCTTACTTTTTCAAAACAATGCAACTTTCTCCTTATTTCAACAGTTCCACTCAAAAACCAAACCAACCACCACACACTTCATCTTTTACAAAGTTCATAACAATTTCAAGACCTCACGAGAGCAACAAGGTTCAAAACAGATAGTAAATTAAAACAATTGGTAAGGCTTCAAATGTGGTTGCCAAAGAAACAAGATTATAGGCTCAAAGGGGTTAACTAAGATACATAATAATTAGGTGGATACAACACATAACTGGCTCAACAAAGAAATGCCTATATCACTTCCAAGATTGAATAAAACTTCTATTTCACTTTGCAAACACACGGGGCAAGTTCTAGACATCAAATGCAATGCATAGAATAACAAAAAAAATCTCACACACATATAGCACATGACTCACTCAATATTGGACTCTCAAGACACTTTAGTCAAAGCAGTTAAGCGAAGTTAAGAACATATAATTTAAGGTACTTATACAAGAGCCAAAAACTGAGCCTAAGCACCACAACTAATGCACTTACTATTCTCAAGGCATAACAAAGTCAAGAAATATTGCTTTCAATTCAAATCATAGCACAAGGTTCCCTACTCCTAACAAAAATAAGAACTAACTACACCCGGTTCAAACAAAACCCTTGAAGAAGACCATGACACAAAAAAAAAAACCAAGGGGGAATTAATACACTAACTACAAAAGAAAATCTTTTTTGTCTTTTTCTTTCGACTTAATTCCCTCAAGAAGCCTGGAAAGCGATATCCGTCATCGGGAAAAATTGAAATTTTAAAATTTTAATGTTTTTCTTTTCATTTTTTCTACTACTCAAATAAAAAAAGCAAACAAAAATCAAGCTAAATACAGAAAAAACTAAGACTAATATACTTATAACATACAATTATCCCCCGTTCGATGAGCTTGAAACACACACTAAAATTATGCTCACTGGTTGAATATAATATAGATAATATTGTATCCACATGGATTGGATTTAAACAGCGTTTTCGTAGCTTCTAGTCTTATTGCTATTCAAGATGATCAATAATTTGGAGTTTTGTGAATTAAAACCAAAATTTGATGAGTTTTCTAACTATTGGCTAATGACAATTTCAACAAGTGTAAGCAAGAAGATATCAATAGGAGGAAATAGGGGTTGATTGGATAGGTGCAAGATACTTGTTTGGGAATTAATTCTAGTTATTTCACTCTATGGTTCAAGTCAGTCTCTCGAATTCACTCTATTATTAGTTCGAACGTTCAGTAGAAACTTCTCTCTCAATTAAGTCTCAACCTCATTATATAAACTAAGTTAAGATCAGTGAAGATATACAACAAATCGTAGTGGGTTAATATTTAGGAGAAACTCTTTCGATTATCCTCCTAACTGGGTCTAAGCATTAATTCAACTAGACTTTTCCGATTACTAATAAGAATCAATGAATTCAACCAACAAGAAAGTGCAAAACATCACAAGTTATGCCTCTTTCGATTACATAAACATGTGAATATGTATGCAATAATAAAAATACCCAAAACGATTCAATACACAAACACTAGAGTTAATCACAAACAATTCTCAACAAACCAAATCCATCAATCCCTAAAGAAGAATTACACCATGGATATGGAGAAATTCATAAAAATTAAGTTTAAGTCAAAGAAAAACATTAAACATTCAAACCCTCGTCTTGAGTGAGAATGAATGGTGAAATCCTTGTGCTCTTGCTTCTCCCTCTTCTCCTTATCTTTCTTAGGTCTAAATTATGTCAAAAGTCCTCAAAATACTGTTTTCCCATGTATATACACCAACTAGGTCGGGCCCAAATCATTACACCTTCTCCTACGCAAAAAAGGACACCTTTCCCATAAAGGACGTGCGCGGCCGCGCACCTGGAAGTGTGCATGCGCACTTGGTCGCACACTTTTCACACTGTTCTTCTCCATATGCGTGGTCAATGCGCGGCCGCGCATTTTTCACGTAATTTTCACCCTGTTTTGTTGGGAAGTTTGTAACGACCTGGCCGGCCGTTTTGAGAGATAGAGCCCCGATCCCCTATTAAATACTTTCCCCGTATCTTTTCTGCTATTATGGGTTGCCGGAAGGGTTTGTGTTGAGTTTGTGAAATGAATTGAGATTCTTAATCTCTTAGTTGGGAGCTTAAGTTGAAAAAGTTAACCGAATGTCAATTTATGTGTAACGGCCTCGATATGAATTTTGATGGTTCCATTAGCTCCGTTAAGTGATTTTGGACTTAGGAGCGCGTCCAAAATGTGATAGATTTAGGCTTGAATTGGTGAAAGTTGGAATTTTAGCGATTTTGGTCAGCAATAGAAATTTTAATATCAAGTACGGAATGGAATTCCGGAAGTGGGAGTAGGTTCTAGTGTCATTTTTGACTTATGTGTAAAATTTGTAGTCATTCGGACTAGATTTGATATGTTTCGACGTCGTTTGTAGTATTTAAAAATTTCAAAGTTTATTAGGCTTGAATCCGTGCATAATTCGTATTTTTCATGTTGTTTGATGTTGTTTGAAGGCTTGACTACGTTCGTATGGCGTTTTAGGATTGGTTGGTATGTTTGGTTGAGGTCCCGGGGGCCTCGGGTGAGTTTTGGGTGCTTAACAGATGACATTTTGACTGAGGAATGTTGCTGAAGAATTTCTGGTTTTTGGTGTTCCGCACATGCGGAGGGGAGATCGCATGTGCAGATTCACACGTGCGGAATGAGAAGCAGAGGTGAGATTTTTAGTCAAGCTGTTCATTGTGCGTAGGTGCAAGAAGGGAGCCACATCTGCTCATTCGTAGAAGCGAAAAGGGGCGGTCTAGCAGGGTAACAGATGCGAAAGGCCATCCGCAGAAGCGGGCCCGCAGGTGCGTGCCTTTGTCCGCAGGAGCAAAGTTTGGACTTTAAGTCATTTCCGCACATGTGAGGGATTTTACGCAGGTGTGACAGTAGGTCCGCAGATGTGGAATCACTGGGCAAAAGAATGGGCAGAATCAAGGGTTCGTGTTTATATTCACAATATTCGATATTGAGCTCGGGAGAAGGCGATTTTTCGAGGGTTTTGAAAAGGAAAACATTGGGTAATGATTCCTTATCCTATTTTTGTCACATTTCATTAATCTATTGTTGTTTTCTTCATCAAACCAAGGAATTTGAGTGAGAAAATGGGAAATTGAGGGAAAACTTTCTCCAATCAAATTTCCAAGGTTTGAGTGGGATTTAGGCATCAGATTTGGATGATTTTTGTACGAATGAACTCGTAAGTGAACGGGTGTTCTTATTTGATAACTTTTACCCATTTCCGAGACGTGGACCTGGGGAGGATTTTTGGGCATTTTTCGATTCTCTTGCCTTAGCTTCGATTTCACTAGATAGATTAGTAACTTGTTGCTATATTTACATTTATGTAATTGATTTGATTAGATTTGGGCCACTTGTAGTTGGATACTCGTGGAAAGAGCGTGGTTTCGAATTGATTTGAGCTTGGTTTGAGGTAAGTTGCTTGCCTAACCTTGTGTGGGGGAACGTCCCCATAGTATTTGGTACTGTTTCATATGTGAGTGACATGTACGTGAGGTGATGAGTACGTACACGGCTATTTGTCGTAAAACTCCATTTTTTACTAAATCATAACTTCTTTTCTCCTTGTTTGAACTACACTAGCATATGTGAATACCTTGTTTAGATTAGAGGAGCATGCCTACGTGTTTTGACTATCTATTTGAACTTTGTGCTGCATGTTTAGTGAAATTCATGTTTTCCTTGGTTTGAACTTAGCCTAAACTGGAGTTTTTTTGTTGTAACTATTATGTTTATTGGTTGAGCTGCATAAATACTTTGGTACACGGAACGTTATTCCAGGAGATCCCCATGTACTGCATATTTACTTTTGGACTACGCAATGGTATTCTGGGTGATCCCCTAACTCTGTATACTTAATTTGGGACTACATAATGGTATTCCGGGAGATTTCCCTTCACTTACGTTTGGGACTATGGGACGGTATCCCGGGAGATCCCTCTTTTGTTATTACTATGTTCTGAGTTGAGGACTTTCTTTGACTTCTATTCCTGTAGATTCCGTATTCGTTTTTACTTATATTTCTTTTTGTCTTATTTCATTATATTTATACCGGTAGGGACCTGACCTGACCTCATCACTACTCAACCGAGGATAGGTTTGGCACTTACCGGGTACCATTGTGGTGTACTCAAGGCCTACCTACACATGATTTCGTGTGCAGATCCATGTGCCTCTCGTCTGCCTCAGTATTAGTCCAGCAGCAGCAACCACCGGAGACTTCAAGGTATATATGCACGTGTCCGCAAATCCTTGGAGTCCCCTCTTTCTTTTACTTTGTTTCCCTCTTGTAGTTCTTAGACTCCTTGTATAGCAAACTATAGATAGTTTTCGTAGAGCTTGTGACTCATGGTTCCAAGTTTTGGGAAGTGTTGTGCATAAATTGGTAGATTGGTTTCAGTTGCATATGCCGAGCGACATATTACCTTTATATAGCCATTTTTGATGCTTAGTTGTTTTCTTTATATTCTTTATTTTTCGTTATTTCAATGTTAATAGGCTTACCTAGTCGTAGCGACTAGGTTCCATCACGACGTCTTTAGGAGGGGGGAAAATGGGTCGTGACAAGTTGGTATCAGAGCCCTAGTTTCATAATTATCATGAGTCACAAGCTGGTTTATTAATGTCTCGCGTATCGGTGCGGAGACGTCCGTACTTATCTTCGGAAGGCTGTAGAACTATTAATAAACAATCATACTTCTTTGATTTCCTTATTGTGCGAGTTATTGACATCAAAATTTTAAAATTTTCTATTATATTCTTCTCACATATGGTGAGGACCCGCACTGAGAGATTTGGCGATCAGTCACCCGAGCCCCCTGCCAAAGCCGCTAGAGGTCGGGGTCGGGGTAGAGGACGACCATGCGCTGCACCCAGAGCACCGGCGCGGGTTGCGTCAGAGGATCCCCCAGCAGCTCCAGCTGGGGGACTGGCACCGGAGGTTCCTATTGCTTCTCCTGCCCTCCAGGAGACTTTGGATCAGTTCGTGAGCATGTTCAGCACTTCAGCTCATGCTTGACTGATTTCGATAGCTCCCGCCACATCTCAGGCAGGGGGAGGGGCACAGATGCTTGCAGCCCATACTCCTGAGCAGAGAGTCCAGGTTGATCAGGCCCCGGCGTTTATTCCTATGCCTCTAGTGGCTCCGGTTCAGCATGAGACCAAGGTAGCTGCTTCTGAGGTAGAGCAGCTCAGACTTGAGAGGTACAAAAAGTACCACTCACCCAATTTTAGCGAATAGCTTCAGAGGATTCTTAGGGTTTTCTTTAGGAGTTTCATCGTATCCTCCGCACTATGGGCATAGAGGAGATGAGTCGGGTTTCTTTCACCGCCTTTTAGCTGAGAGGAGCGGCTTATCAGTGGTGGCGTGCCTATGAGTTGAGTAGTACAGACGAGGAAGCCTCACTCACTTGGACTCAGTTCTCAAATATGTTTTTGTGTAAGTATGTCCCTCAGAGCCTCAGAGATGCTTGGCGTAGAGTTTTTGAGTACATGCGCCAGGGTTCTATGCAGTTTGTTTCAGTGAGTTGGCTCGACATGGACCGGCTTCGGTTGCTACAGTCAGAGAGAGGTTCCGTCGCTTCATTGAGGGAATCCAATCTAGTACCCAACAATCGGGCCTCGCCGAGCTCGAACCAACGCACTAGGGACTAACGCCGCCTACCATACAGAGCCTTATATGGTGCCATCTGAATACTGGATTGGTAGCTATTGTTGTAGGCAAACTCCACAAGTGGAAAAAATTGGTCCCATGACCCTCCAAACTTCATCACACTAGCATAGAGCATATCCTCTAGAATCTGAATCGTGGGCTCGGACTGCCTGTCCATCCGAGGGTGAAAGGTTGTGCGCAGCTCCACCCTAGTACCCAACTCCTGTTGTACGACTCTCCATAACCGTGATGTGAATTGTGTACCTCTGTCTGAAATGATAGAAACTGGGACTCCATGAAGGCGGACAATTTCTTTGATGTAAATCTTAGCCAACCTCTCTGAAGAGTATGTAGTCATCACTAAGATGAAATGAGCTGACTTGATCAGCCAATCCACGATCACCCAAATAGCATCAAACTTTCTCAAAGTCTGTGGAAGTCCTACTACATAATCCATGGTGATCAGCTCCAACTTCCACTCTGGGATCTCTAACCTCTAAAGCAAGCCACCCAGTCTCTGATGCTCATACTTAACTTGCTGACAGTTGAGACACCTTGCCACAAACCCAACTATATCTTTCTTCATCCTCCTCCACCAATAGTGTTGTCTCGAATCATGGTACATCTTTGCAGCACCCGAATGGATGGAACACCGCGAGTTGGGGGCCTCATCAAGAATTAACTCCCGAAGCCCATTCACATTGGTCACACATATCTGGCCATGCATCCTCATCACACCATCATCACCAATAGTCATATCTCTAGCATCACCTCGTTGAAACCTATCTTGAAGGACTAGAAAAGAGGGGTTATCATACAGGCGCTCCCTGATGCGATCATAAAGAGAAGAACGAGCGACCATACAAGCTAATACTCGGCTCGGCTCTGAAATATCCAATATGACGAATTGGTTGGCTAAGTCCTGAACATCCAATGCTAAGGGCCTCTCTGTTGCCAGAAGGTTTGCAAAACTCCCCAAACTCTCCGCCCGGTGACTGAAGGCGTCGGCCACTACATTGGCCTTCCTCGAGTGGTACAATATAGTGATGTCATAATCATTAAGTAGCTCCAACCACCTCCGCTGACGCAAATTAAGGTTATTTTGCTTTAACTGGTGCTGCAAACTCCGATGATTAGAGTAGATCTCACAAGGAACATCGTACAAATAATGGCGCCTGATCTTCAAGGCGTAAACAATAGCTGCTAACTCAAAATCACGGACATGATAATTCTTCTCATGCACCCTCAACTATTTGGACGTGTAGGCAATCACCCTACCATCCTGCATCAACACCGCTCCAAGACCAACCATTTAGGCATCACAATAGATATTGTAAGAACCCTAACTTGTAGGCAATACCAATACTGGAGCTTTAGTCAAAGTCGTCTTGAGCTTCTGAAAGCTCTCCTCACACTCCTTGGTTCACCTAAACGGATCACCCTTCTGAGTCAACCTGGTCATAGGTGCTCCAATACATGAAAACCCCTCTACAAAGCGACGGTAATATTCACCCAACCAAGGAAACTGCGGATCTCCATAACTGATGATGGTCTAAGCCAACTCTGCACTGCCTCCACCTTCTTGGGATCTACCTTGATCCTATCACAAGATACTACGTGACCCAAGAATGCCACTGAATCAAGCCAGAATTCACACTTAGAAAATTTTGCATACAATCTCTTCTCCCTCAAAGTCTGAAGCACGGCCCTCAGGTGCTATTCATGATCTTCATGAGACCGGTAATACACCAGAATGTCATCAATAAACATAATGAAAAAAGAATCAAGATAAGTCCAGGACACATTGTGCATCATATGCATAAAGGCTGCTGGGTTGGTCATCCCAATAGAAATGACAAGAAAGCCATAATGACAATATATGGTCTTGAAAGCAATCTTCGCGATATCCAACTTCCAAATATTCAACTGATGACAACCAGAACGCAAGTAAATCTTGGAAAACACCATGGCACCATGTAACTGATCAAATAAATCATCAATGCAAGGCAATGGATACTTGTTCTTTACTGTAACCTTGTTCGGCTGATGATAATCAATACACATATGCATATATCCATCCTTTTTCTTCACAAACAAGACAAGAGCACCCCAAGGTGACACACTGGGTCTAATGAAACCCTTATCAAGTAGCTCCTGCAACTTCTCCTTCAACTCCTTCAACTCAGGAGGAGCCATACAGTAAGGAGGAATAGATATGGGTTGAGTGCCCGACAACAAATCAATGCCAAAATCAATATCTCTGTCGAGCGGCATGCTCGGAAGATTAGCAGGAAACACATCAGGTAAGTCCCTCACTATTGGAACTGACTCAACTGTAGGGGTATGAATAGTGACATCTCTCACATAGACCAAATACGAATCACACATCTTCTCAACCATTCGCTGAGCTTTAAGAAATGAAATGACCCTGAGGGGAGTATACTCTAAGGTACCTCTCCACTCTAATCGCAGTAAGATTGGCATAGCCAGCGTTACAGTCTTAGCGTGGCAATTAATAATAGCATAATGGGGAACCTCTGAAGCAACTGCCTCTGAACGGGATGGAAGGCCATAATACCTAGCCTGTCCTCCCCCGCTAGGGAGACCTCAACCTCCACCTTGAGCTGCCTGAGTAGGTGGGGTGGCAGCTGGGGCTAGAAGAATTGCTGGAAGACCTGGTGAAGCATGCGGTGGCTGAGAAATCTGTGGAGTTGCACCCCTCTTGAGTTTGGGTCAATCCTTAACCATATGACGAGTATCACCACACTCAAAATAACCCCTCATAGGACGCAGTGGCTGAGACTGACTCGGACCTGGCCTGCTAGACTGGCTGGTATTAGCACCTCGAGCGGGAGGCACACTAGATACCGACGGTACATAATAAGGCTTCTGAGGTCTAAGAGGAGCTGGAGCACCGCTGGGTGATGGAAGAGATGAATGAATAGGGCGACTCACAAAACCCCTATCATGGCGTGCTACTGGCACACGAGCTCCTGAATAATGGTCAGTCTCTCGAGACCTCTTAGACTCTCTCTCCTCTCTGTCCCGGGCAAGCATGCCATCCACTCTCCTGGCAATACTCACGACCCGCTGATAAGTGATGTCCATCTCATACTCCCTGGCCATATGCTCTATGCTAGTGTGATGACTTGGTCCAGGATTCCCTGGATAAGGTGAATGTGATTAAGGATAGACTTCGCACAACTCAGTCCAGACAGAAGAGTTATGCGGACCGGAAGGTTCGCGATTTAGAATTCATGGTTGGAGAGCGGGTCTTGCTTCGGGTATCGCCTATGAAAGGCGTCATGAGGTTCGGGAAGAATGGAAAGCTGAGCTCAAGGTTCATTGGTCCTTTTGAGATATTGCGGCCTGTTGGGGAGGTTGCTTATGAGCTTGCCTTACCTCTCAGCCTAGTAAGGGTTCATCTGGCATTCTACGTTTCTATGCTCTGGAAGTATCACAGTGATCCGACTCATGTGTTGGATTTAAACTCAATCCAGTTGGACAAGGATCTATCTTATGTTGAGGAGCCAGTGGCCATCTTGGGACAAGCAGGTCAGAAAGCTAAGTTCAAAGAACATTGCTTCAGTAAAAGTCCAGTAGAGGGGTCAGCCGGTCGAGGAGGCAACTTGGGAGACCGAGCGGGATATGTGCAACCATTACCCTCATATTTTTACAGCTTCGGGTATGTCTTTATACTCGTTCGAGGGCGAATGATTGTTTTAAGAAGGGGAGGATGTAACGACCCGAACAGTCTTTTTGAGAGTTAGAGCCCCGATCCCCAATTAGCTATTTTCCCCGTATCTTTTCTGCTATTTTAGGTTGACGTGAGGGTTGGTGTTGACTTTTTGAAATGAATTGAGACATTAGTCTCTTATTTGGGAGCTTAAGTTGGAAAACTCGACCGGATGTCGACTTGTGTGTAACTGTCACGACCCAAACAAGAGGATCATAACTAGCACCCGGGCCGTACTTGTCGAGCACCAACATACATTTTATCTAACCTTCTTATTATCTTAAGGGATAACGAGATTAATATAAATGGTAGATATGGATCATGAACATACATCACATGGGATGACAATATTGCTAAGAAACTACATAAAAGGTACGAGCTACAACGCTGCCATGAAAGACTATACAACAAAAATTAGCCAACAAGGCATATCAAACTATACATGAGTCGACACTTGTCTATGAGCCTCTAAAGGAGCATAAGTAATGCAACATAGCCGGAACAAGGCCTCGGCATACCCATAATATCTATAGCAAAAATGCATACCAAGACCACGGCAAGTCCGAAGAAGGGATCTCGCCTATAACCGCTGAACTAGAAAGCCTACTGTGGTGGGGGAGCTACGTCTACCGTTCTATCCGGACCAGCAGCACGACATGCAACGTCCACAAATAAAAGGGACGTTAGTACGAATAAAGTACTGAGTATGTAAGTCAGGAAAGCATAAGTAAGAACAATAATGTAAACGGGGATAGAGAATAAACAACCTGTAACATCTAGGTACCTCTGAGGGATAGTGACATGAAATGTGTGATACATACATATATATACGTAAACCTTTTAAACATCCGCCTCTGTGGGTATCATCATCATCATATCTTACCCGGCCACGTGGATCTCGGTAAACCCAGTTGATCAGTGGTTGCACAATAGGTGCCATACCCGGCCGACTATAGCGCGACTCGGTAGAGTAAAATAGATACATATATATAATGCATGCAGGACTCATTGGAATCATGTTCTGAACATTTCGGAGTGACGTAAGGTCGATATTCTCCGTACACGTTGTTAGGATTAACTCTTCATCAACAATCGTATAATAATCATGAAGTACCAACAACATTGATAACATAAGAATAAGAGAAGCAACCTCAACATCAATTGTTCCACAAGAAGGAAAACAATGTACGTATTGCTAGCTTCTAAGAGTAGAGTATCTTGGAAAGCTCGTTCATTGCATTATGTACAATCGGAGTCGTGCAAAATAATGAAAGGGATAGCCTCACATACCTTGTATATACTGCTCCAACCTCAAGCTACGCAAATGTCACAACTCCTTAATCTACAATAAGAGAAACGACACTATCGTTATCGTTTAAGTGTCATAATCGACCACAACCTATTTTACGATGAAACGGACAGCACCTCCCCTATATATATGACTTCACACAAGTCAAAACAATCACCAAACAGACCAAACAACATCAATAATAATTATATTGAGCCTCCCAAAACAATCCACACACAACCTAATTACTATATACATAAGACGACCACCATAGTCGTGTCAAACGACCCAGAAATTTTACAACGAACGACCAAACCACAACCCTAAATCTATATGGTGTTTCTCCACACCCCTCCTCCTACAAAACTCCACAAAACAGTAGTAAAACACGCATCTTAACAGCAATACAAAACATTCCGCTACAAGTCAAATATCTCGAACTCACGGCTTCCGATCACCGTCCCGTGAGTTCTAACTATTAGGAAACACATTTATCAACCTTACTTGATATTTAAACAATTAAATACAGATATTAGACGTTTCTTAACCATGAAGTACCTTCCAAAACGCAAACTACAAAGAAAAAGGAGAGCGGTATAATGACACTTACGTCGTAGGGATCGTTTTGATGTTATCACTTCTCGATTTCATGTCCGGGATGGTAAACTTCTTTGAACACTAGAAGATATCTTGAGGTTATGTTTATGGGTGTTCTATGGTCGAGTTATGCTGAAAAATGAAGAGAAAACCGACCTAAGACTTATATATATCAACTTTGGAAAAGTCAAAGAGGTGCTAGCTTGGCACCCTAGGAATGGTCCATCTTCCGACGCTTATATCTTTTTATTCCATTGTCGTACGAACGAACTGTTAAGAGAGTTGGAAACTAAATTCCAAGACATTCAATTTGGTACATAATATGTCCCTATAAGACCTCATATTAGACATGAAATATATTGCTCAAAGAGCTTTAGTGACACACCTACTTGTCACTTATGATGTTTGTGCAGTCTCGCAAAACTACAAATATCTCTCTACTCCTATGTCGTATTGATGAACGGTGTAATGTGTTGGAAACTAGACTCTTAGATATTCAATTTGATAGGTATATCATCCACTAATTCTAAGTATATTGGGAGAAAAAGTGAAGCTACATTCGACCTAAGTTTCAACAAATTTATGAATGTAACTTGTGAAGACCTATTCCAACTTCTGTTCCACGGCTTGCTTGACTTCATAACGTAGCACACGAATATCATATGAAAACATTAACTCATAGCATAAACTCCTTATAATTTAATGAACCATAGTCTCACCCTAAAGTACATGTTATAACATTCCAAACTCGTCGTCTTTTGACGAAACGTATTTTCTTCAGTTGGTTTAGCTTCTAAGCTTTCCAACCCTCTTGGTACTCGTTATTCATGATCTTAAATATTTGTACCTACAAGGTAACATGATTAACTTACTTTATATGCTTCCAAATATAATCTTATTTCTGAGCTTACATCAATTGACTTACGACGTACTCTCACGTACAAAAAACATGGGGTGTAACATCATCCCCCTCGTTGGAATGTTCGTCCTCGAATATTGAGTAATGCACTTATCCGTCTCTTAATTAATAACTCTTACGAATACATTAATATTGTCTTTGCCATCTAAAGAGTTGTTAGGTGAATAAATCCAAAGGCTAGTGC